>MU864428.1:41327-130714 GCA_033296905.1 Podospora australis | reverse complement strand
AATGTAGAAGATACGGAGAGATATCTTCCTCAGTTTTGGGCAGTATGTCTTCCGAAATCTGCATCGGATTTCCCTGGAAATGACAGTCTGGATGTTCTAGTGAACCTAAGAGAACCAACCCTGCAGAAGACACTTGAACCACCCTGAATGCGGGAAAGCACAAATCTCAGCCGAAGGCAACCATGGTGGGGGCTGGGGAGCTTTGCACCCCTGTACGCAAAAAATCATACCCAATCAAGCGCCGCCAAATCCTGGAAGTCCATTGCTTTCTGCCCTTTCTGCATTATCTCAGCTCTCTTCCAATATTGGGAAAATGGAGCGAATGCGATAAGATCATCATGATGCAAACTCCGAGCACATGTGTACACAACAACACAGCATTTAATGTCTCAATCCATCTCACAAAAAATCGGCATTGGCTGAATGGAAGCTCCGTTTTGACCGGCAGGATGGCTTCCTTGTGGAAGTCAATGCCGAAAAGAGCAGCGAGGAGACCAAGTGCTTAAGGTAGTGAAGTCCAAAGACAAGGCTTCGGCGTTTTGTTGGGCTCAACTTTCCAAAGCATGCCTATTCCTTTTTTTTTTTTTTTTTTTTTTTTTGCATCTTTCGTCAAAGCCTGGTCTCCGCCGCCAAGTCGAGCTGACTTCCCTTTTCTTTTTTGCAGACCACCATGTAGTGTAGATGTCTTTTTTTGCAGACCTCTTGTTTGCGTACATACCCTAGCGTAAACTATCTTATGGCAAAACATCAGGACTTTTTGCAGTAGTGATTTTTTGCAGACCTCTGCCTCGATTAAGAGAGGCATTCCCTGTGATCACGATCCTCTAATATAAAGCCTTTCCCGTCGGGCCTTCAGCACAATGGCATTCTTTTGTATCCACCAACCCTTCTACGCACCATTAACTCACGCCTTCAGTCCTGGAAACTCAGTATCTTTCTCCTAATCCCGAGCTTGCCATCAATTGGGATGCCGATGACGACCTGTTCTGGTCTGCTTTTTGGGATATGGGGTCTTTTGATGTTGATGCAACTGTTGCGTCAACTTGGAGCGGATCTGGTCCCGCGCCGCTATCTCCTCCGCATGAATCTGTCAGATCTGACAGTACGCCCGACAGCACGCGACTCGGCAGCCATGACGGGGTCCTCCGAGATGGGAATGGGGTATTCGTAGCGCCCTTCCCGATTGCCGAACCGCACTGGCCAGGCCCGGAGATCATGGCGATGACCCCCAATTTCATCCCCCTCTTGCCCACAATACTAAGCCTGAGCCCGCACTGTTTCTCGTGCGAGCAACGCCGACGCAAAAGACGTCAACCCAAGTAGGTAAATTTCTGTCCTTCTTCACATCCAGCACACAGATCTACAAGTGCTCAGAATGTGGACGTCTGAACTCCGGCACACGCGCTCTCAACAGGCATCTCTGGGCAATTCACCCTGAATATGCACAGCAAGCTGGAATCCCGTCCACGGTAGAGGTCTGTCCAGTCCCAAGTTGCGGGTATCGCGGAAGGAAGGACAATGTCGTCCGCCATCAGAGACTCAAACATACCCAATAAATGCAGTTCACTTTTTGTTTCAGCTCATCTTGCGCGTAATTTGCTTTGTATCTGAGTTCGGCTGTTGTTGGTTGTTCAATTTGCATCCGGGCACGGCTCCGATGAGTCCGTCTGGAACCGGAGCCTCGGCCGGCTGCTAGACCCACTTATCCCAACCCCCGGCTCCGGACCCCCGGGAGAGACTTTTTTCTCTCTATCTACCAGCGCTTCTGCACTCTATCTCCCGGCGGTTGCAACGATACCGATCCGAGAGCCGAGTGGGTTCATTCATGAAGAGAGAACATGGACAAGTACAGCCAAACCAAGCAACTGACTTCGGTGAGGCGAGCATGCCTCTGGCTGGCGCCATACCTCGCAGGGCTTTCTGCTCAGTAGACGGCCGATGGAGATTCTTTGATGTTTACTAGCACACGTTCTGCCAGCCGATATGCATGAGGCAAGTGAGGCAGATTGGCCTCATAGATCTCAAATGGTAGAAAATGGTCCCAGGCCCAGGCATGAGCATCAGTCGAAATCTGAGCGCAGCTCAACATTCAGAGTCTACAGGTATCTTGCCCATCAGATCGCGGAAAAGTTTACCCCCCAGGCTGTACAATAGATACAAGAAATTCTCAATTTAAAGTCGGGTGAGCATGCTCAGCCAATACTCGATTCTCAGAGCAATCTTTCGGACGCAGAATTCGAGGCATTTGGATGTTACGCTTTCACGGTCTCTCGAGGGATTTTTGGATCTTTCACAAGGAGCCTTGACGAATCAGACTGTGGAGAAGGAAACGGACCACACGGTTGGATTGGAACCTGTACCCCGGTACTTCTCGTTCCAACCACTTCAGTCTCCTGAAGCTGGCTCTGGCCAGAACAGCTGGTTCACCTTCGTCAGGAATGACTTTGAGGTGATTGGAGGGCTGTCTGATTTTCCTCCACCAATGTTGCCAGTCGTGAGCGGAACATCGGCTGCAGTTGAGAACAACAATGACTGTTGGCTTTCCTGCATGTTTAGCTTTGCTGGAAACGCTATGTTCCAGCCAACCCAAGACGTTGGATCGCTGTTGTCGTCACAACAGGTGCAATCACTTCAGGCTCCACCACCCCATGCGGGGGAGAAGCTGGCCTCCACAATCGCGGCAGTGCAGGCCAAGCGAAAATCACCCTCCGGGTAATCATTTGAACACCAGTGTTAGACTTACAAGGCTGACGCATTGCAGAAAGCACCCTAACCCTCGTTTTCGCTGCCCGGTCTGTGGCCAGAACTGTCTCGAAACTCGGGGGCTTCGACGCCATTTGTGAGTCTGAACACCGGGAGTATGCCGACAAGATGAAGGTGAAGTCCGAGGAAGAAAATTGTCCTGTCAATAACTGTGCTGATCGAGGGAGGAAAGATAATGTTCTGAGACATCGGGCCCTGGTGCACAAGTGAAGAGTTCGGATAACATACGGGTCGCTTGCTAAGGGGGGACCTCGAACCTACACATACTTATAGTAGTTGCAGGTGAAAACTCGAGATAGAAATGAGACTCTCACTTTCTGTAAGATGCCTCGCAGTTCGCTTCACTTGTTAACTTCAAATGGAAATCAGACACTCACTTTCTGTAAGATACCTCGTAGTTCGCCTCACTTGTGACTACCTCCACAAAAATCCGCCTCACCCATTTTATGAGGGCCAATCATTCCATAAATCCAACCCAAAAGGCATAGGTACTGCACGGGCACCAAAGCTGGCAACGAGAGCCCTTGCAGCTTTGCAGCCCCTCGCCCAATGGAATGCACGCAGCACTGCAGTTCGCAGTCTGCCACACCTTCGCTGGAGCAGAAGTAGTGCGCGCATTCTCCACGAGCATCTGTCCATTGAACACAGGTCCACAGCATGACGGCTTCAATCGTTTCGTTGACCCCTGATGGGCTTACTTTTCCATTTCTCTTTACTTTTCCGCCTCCGGGCATTCGCCCACATTTTTCACCCAGGGCGTTTTTTTCTCCACCACAGTCTCTCAAAATCGCAGGATCAGTTTGCTCAGCTAACCTAAAATTCCACTGCACGAAGACTTGGGTGAGGTGGCAGTGTGTCCAGACTGCAGAGCGGACCAGGCGCATTCACCGGCTCTCATTGCTTTGGTGCGGGGTGACTTCGAAGCAAAATTGAAGTTCGTCAGAACATAGAAAAGGGTAGTCAAAACGTAAGGTCCTTGCCCGGTGTCGCCCTTCTCGGGCCATCTCGGCAATAAAAACTCTCTTCCTTCCTTTCATTCCAACTATTAAACTGGTGCATCGCGGAGCAGAATACTCGATTAAGACTTGGAACAGTGAATCTTTCTCATCAACTTAAGTCGTGATCTTCTCTGCCGACTCCCGCCACCTCGACCTTTCCCACGTTGGAGAAAGAAAACCATAGACATGTACGAAGTAAAAGAAGGCAGACGCATCCAGGTTCTACCAGGCATTCGTCTAATCAAATGATATATACATACCATAAGCATTATGCAGGCGTTAGCGGTTCATGTTAGGGCGTTTGATCGAAAAGAGAATATTGGTTGTCATAGATTGCTGTGGATTCTCTGACGACGGCAGTTTGCAAGCTCACTGGCATTCTCAGCCCACAGTATCACCGGCGGGGAAGAGACACGGAACTGGCCTTCGCAATTTTCGGCCCCGCTTTCAACGTCCTCCGAGATCTACGGGGTCCGAAGTCCGGTGCTACTCCATTCGCTCTCGATTCTACGCGCCGTGAGTGAGATACTACCAGAAAAAGCCATTTCTAACCTTAACATGACTATAAGACCACATTGTAATCTAGATTAAGTACATCGCAAGCCACATCAGACTTTAACCTTTACGAGTAAGGGTTAGGGTCTCGCTCAATGTCGCTGTAGCCGATTGAGATCTGATCTCGTCATACCGTGTCCATACACCGTCAGTCCACTCCTGCAAATACCTCATGCATATATCAAGGTGTGTCGGAGATACTGTGACCCTGGTTTGTTGAACGTCGAAAAAAATTCAGTGAAGCTGCTCTTGGCCCCAAACTGTAGCAGTCAAGGCATGACTTGATGCCACGGGTGCATGTTGCTATGTTGTAACGGTTATCAGCCATTTACTGTCTAACGAACCCTCGGAGGGCTGAGGCAATCTTTTGAGGGATATGTTTCATTTTAATTGCCGAGGCTTCTCGTTCGAACCCTTCATGTTGCTTACTTCAAATGCCTTTATTACCCGGTAATTTTCGGTTCGTTCCAACATGATCGGTGGGAGTTTTTAGTTCTGAGCCCCAATGCTGGTGGAGCTCAGAGTGGAAGGCATAGACCATCACCGCAAAGTTTTCTATGATATGTGATACGCGATGTCTTCTGGCGGTGCTCGTGAACTTGGAGTCGTAGTACCTTGAAATATTGTATCGGTGCAGCTGTGTATTAGAACCTGTGTTACCTTACACGACTCATAATACATTAGCACTGAGAGTTTGACTCGTATATCTTATATCTTATTAGCTATTCGGGATAACATTTACGCCTATGTCGGTTCAAAGTTGAGCATATGAAGACTCTAGTTTAACGATACCATGCTAACAAGTGCTGGATGTTCACCATTCTGCTATGACTTACGATGCTTCATCGATGTGACCCCGAGGTTGTTTAAATAAAATGAATGGCTTAATGTCTTGATCGAGATAGTGTCAGGTTAAAGGAAAATCAAGGTTACCGGTTAGTGCTCATCTTGGGGTTAGCTCAATGTGAGGGTGGATGGGAGATCTAACCCCTTGGCGTGGCAGGGGCTATCTGTTACTGAGCTTAGATCTTTCTGCGTAATTCGACGGTGTTCTCTGAGACCTCCCCCATGCCGCGCCAACTCCAATTACCCCGGCATAGGTTTATACATTTATATCTCCTTCTCCCGTAACTTCAATCCCCCAGTCTTGTATTTTGGAGCTAGAATTGATCAACACCTGTACTCTGGTACCATCATTCCTTGCACTTGGCGGGGATCGACATGAACCAGGGTGTCGATTTGCGGCTTTGTATCCTTGTACCACTGTGCGGGGATGGCAAGCGAAGGGCAAGGGGGGGGGACTCTACGAAGTCTCTCTCAGAACCTCATATCAGTCGGGCGTCGACAGGGGGCTGGTGTGGAGAGGTGTCACACGTAGACCAGTCTCTAGGCTTGGCATGGCCTGGCATGTTGTCAGGCGCCCTTCAGGCGCCCTCAGCGGGATTTTCCACAGCCAACGAAATACCAAGGCGAACCAACAAGGGCGCTTAGGTTCATCCAGACACACAATTGGGCATGTACTTAGATTGAACACTTGAGGACGTGCATGGCGGCCTCAGGACGCATTGCACGGGCCAGGCACACAGACCATATTCTTGCCCATAAGAAAGGACTTGGTTGCGCAACCCCAGTTGCGGAGAACCAAGGACCTTGCGGCCAAAGTCAATTATAACTGCATTGAACTCTCTAAAATGTTCCAAGCCCTGAATAACAGCCCTTGTCACAAGAGGGTTCCGGTGCGTGAGGCATGCAATAGTCAACCATGCCTCCTGCGCGGTGCTGCCTCAAGTAAGCCAAAGTGCAGAATAGCTTCCCAGAGCTGAGACCATGCAGACCGGTCGGTTGGTCGCTGGCTCATGTGGTGAGGCAAGTGAGGCAGGAGGCTCACGGGAGAATGTTTGCCGTCTTGGAACTTACCTTGGTTCTTGTGGCTTTCACGACGGATCAACGTCGATTTCAGCAACGGTAACTTCTCCACGCAAGGAAAGGACGTCTTGGTGAGCTTCGTAAATCGATTGCTCGTAAAAGCCAATCATTCGCTCCTTTGGGGACATATTCACGATTCCTCCATTTTGGATCAGTCGTCATATCAGATACGCCGTCCCTTGTCTTACTCTCCATCCACCGTGTCAACCAACCTACTGTTTTCTGCTGAGCACACGACTGGGCTATACAAAATGTTGCTCGATGCTGGACAGCATGAAGGCGCTCTTGACAACAACCTCGATGGACCAGATGAAACTCATGAAGTGGTTCATGGTAACAATCTGAACGTTGCGTATGGAACTCATGAAGCGGCTTATCGCAACAATCTCAGGGGAGCGTATGGATCTTACACTGATGCCGCGATGCCTCTTCAGCGATGCATCATGGATTCGGTCAGCGCTTACCATTCAGACACACCTTCCGGGTCTTCGTCTTCTAGAATTGCAGCATTTCACGGACAGCAGGCTGCGAACTTCCCTCCGATGGAAAACTCTGGCGTTGTCGCAAACCCAGAGTATCATGCTGCTATGCTGCATCACGGGCTTCAATCTCACGAGCTCGACAGCGAGAGTTTTGGTCCTGCCGACCTTAATCCATATCCCCATGGGTTCGCCATGCAGAAAAACCAATTTCCGGCATCAACGGCATCAACCATGTTCTCTCCTGCCCAAGCGTTCACCCTATGTCACAACAACGAACCTCCCCCCATCCAAACCGAACTTTTCCATAGCCCAGTGGAGACCAAAGCCATGGTGCTTGATTCCTCTACGATGCAAGGTCTGGGTGAAGAGATCGCCGGAATCCCAAATCAATCCATGAACTTCATGGTAGAGAGCACCGGTGGAGGGATGGGGATTTCCCACCCTGTCCCCGCAACACAATTGCCAATTCGGTCTCCCCAAACACGCGTTTTTCCTGATCAGCACTCCTTTGGCGCCACGCAACCAGGTGTCGATCTGGTCGCGCGCATGGGTAGTTTCCAGATGGAAACTTCACATGTCAATTTTCTTGCGCCACCAATGACCCGATATGATCTCCCGGGCCCTGTATGCAACGAAAATGACGACCGCCCCTCCATGTTCGTCCCAGCTCCCGCCCTCCTTCCCATTCAGCATGTGGGATCTCGGTACCCGAACGCCTTTTCTCAGCTCCAAATTTGGGGAGTAAGTCCTCAAGAAAATTCGCCTCCGGCCATCCAAGTCGATTTTGTGTCTCGTGCCCAGTAAGAACCACCTCAACTTATGCTGTTGGAGTAAGAAAAGTCGGGTTGGTTCTCGTTGCTAATGTGTGTCGCAGCAGTCGTGAGAATAGAGTTCCGAATCCTCTATTTGTTTGTCGGCTTTGCAGCAAGAACGGTGTCGAGGCTCGGGGTCTGCGTCGTCATCTTTGGTCGAGGTATCCAGAGGAAGCGAAGCAAATGAATGTCCAGTCGGAGAATCAAGGTTGTCCTGTTGATGGTTGCGAGTATCGGGGAAGGGAGGATAATGCGCGGAGACACCTCAAGCTTGTGCACGCTGGGCGGATTTGTAGTAGATGAATGAGCCATGTATTTTCTCGGGGCTGGGAATGGAACTCTGTTATGGGATCCAACCTCTGATGCGGGTGAAATAAAGTTGCTTGGGAACACCGTTGAGATACTTGAAAGCCCTGATGTGATCCCAGATTTGATGATGGCCTCTCCAGTTGATGGACATGTAATCTCACAAGCTCACAGCAACCTACGAGCACGGGGTGGCCTGCTTTAAGAATGCGGCTCAAAAGTCTCAAATCGGGGAAGTTTGTAAATTCAAGGCCCCTCGGGGCCCCACTTCAAGGCAAGCCTGGCCCACAGATAGTTGGGTTGCAGTTTCCATCAAGTATTGGGGCGGGCGCTTAATGCATCCAGAATGCCTCAGGTCCTGCCTCACCAATTTTCTGCAAGCCTCATCCTGCACTTTCGAGGTTACACTCACCAAAGCCGGGCGAAATATCCCTGCACATTTGCAGAGCCTTACGCCAAATTTGGCAAGCGCGGCTGCCTCACGTAAGAGCCTACAGAAAGGCTGGTGCGCGGGAACCAGCCCATTGTTCTCTTCCTTCGGACTCTCCCCTCTCTATTTCGCGGTTTGTGTGATCTCCTGTTTGCCTCTCCTCACTCGTCTTTGCTGTCTTGGCCACCACACCTCGAACTGTTTGGTCTTGATGGGCATGCGGGGGGAGTCCTGGGTTAGAGAGTGAAGGTACACCGCACCATCTATTGACCAGAACATGGGTGGACAGATTGACCGAAGCCGGCCAGAGTCTCAATCACTTTTTCAAGTGACGGGTGGAGAACCGGCTCAAATGCTCCGTTGATCGGGCACAAATCATCATGACGATCGTGCTGAGCAATGACCGGGGGCTTTCCGTCGTTTGAACAGTGACACCCGTGGAGCTGAGGCTCTTGGCTGCAGAGCGACCTGAAGATATCGCACACAAGCGATATCAGATACCTGGGTTCAATAATTTTATGTAGCGCATTGTGAGTGTTCAAGCCACAAGGGTGCTGTGGACAGGAATGCTGTAATCTCGGGGTCGGCACCGGCAGGATTAGCACCGGTGATCAGTTGCCCCGCTTTTGACGTCCTCCGAAATCCACGGCTTCCAAGGTCCGGTGCTGCTCCACTCGCTCCGGAGTTATCCGTGCCATCTCAAATGAACCAAGCTTGTGTGATATCAAAGACTGGGAAGGGGGGCATTTTTCCAGCTTCTATCTAAAACCCATTTGCTAAGGATATATTTTCAAAGGTAATTTCAGTGGACTGTAAGCTAAGGTATGTAAAGACTGACAGCAAACCACAAATAACCGGTCTTGGCAGAATTGGTTGGAGAAATTCAGGGTTAGGGCTTGGAGTACCAACTTTGTCGCTGACCGACCAAGGCTTGACCCAAAACCCAAACAGTCACTCCGTGCCCTTCGGAGTCATGAACATGGATGTGCCTTCAAGGCTTGTCAGAATCTTACACTTACAGCGAACTATATCAATCATGATGGATTACCTATGCCTGCTGAGTGCGAAGGCGGAACCATCTCCCCACTGCGATTGCCGATCTTCAATTCCTAGATACTTGAGGGCGATCTGATCAGTACTTTCTGTCCTGGGTGTTGTCACTCATCCGTATGAGCCCAGGGGATTGCAGTCGTTTTTTTGAGCGAAGGGGGATGCGGTGTACCCACTTCATTCAGATTTGCAGCACCACTTGAAACTGTTCGTGGTTTCCAAAGTTGGGAGTATGCCCGACAGGTTGGACTGAAGCCAGATTGATTTCGGTGACTCTCGGCCGCCTCCAAATCGGCAGTGACACTCCGTTTCTTCAGATTGTCAGGCGGCAGCAACTTTCTCTGATTCACACACAGAAACGACCCACTGTCTGTCCAGGCAGTGCATGTGTTTATCCCATATAGCAGTTGATCAGTCGATCAGCCACATCAAAAGCTCCAGGTTTGTACCAAGTAAATTAGCTCGGGAGTCGAATATTGGATTCCGTCTTCTAGGTCCGCATCTGCCACAGTGCGAACCTGCCAATTTGACGCGATGGCATGATCTGCGTTGTGGAGAAAGCCAGGTTGGTAGAGCAAGAGACTCGGTACTTCGTTCCCTTCTCCGTCGCCAAAGAGCCGACTGTGCCGCACAACGCATACTTGAACGAGCCACGAAAGACATTGGAACCTGCGACGACTAATCTCCACTCCTGGAAAGATGTCGATCAAGTTTTCCGACATCATACATGTCACTTTCGCGATCGATCCGCGATACCTAGCATTGGATCGCGTCAAATAGCAGGCAGCAGCCAAGCTCAATCTCGCGCAGAGACTGGAGCGGGAGGCACAATTTCCGCATTCAGAATATTGGAAATTGAGCTGAGAGGGCCAAAAATTGCTGGACAACGGACAATTTCTTTTAACGTTGCCCGAGAGCTGTGGATCACGGCTCATCACCCGCCAACGGGCCTTTTGACTGCCAGGGACAACGTTCTGCATCGCATAGTGCATGCTTGATTGCTCTTACTGGCCAATGACTTGCCAGATAAGTCAAGGTACCGCACCTTGGTCCGGCCAGATCTACACATGGGGGCCGAATTCTGTGTTGGCATCAATTATGGACCTCTGTGGACGAATGGTTGTGGCTTGGAGCGGCCGCTGTGCGGATAGAGGCGGGGGAACAACTGCACGACGGAAACCCCAACCCCTTTTGTTTTGTTTGACTCACCATCTTCTGTGGGAAATGATTGGTCTTCAGCGCTATCCTTGTCCCCCCCTCTGTCGCCCTCAACCCTGGTTTGAGCTGTCCGCCTGTTCTTCAACCCCTGCCTCGCGACAGGCGTTCTTCTGGTGTCATCAGCAGCTTTCAATTTCAGCGGTGTCTGTACTGGAATTTCGAGGCTACGGCACCCCCTTCCAGCGGTTTATCCGGGGAATGAAAGTTGCAAGGCCTGAGAGCCTCGGTCAACGGTGCATTTTCTCCTTGGGGGACGTCCATCGCATTCAGTTCAGGGATAGACACCGGCCTGTTGTATCAAGTCGCTAAGCTGCAAGCGATCACTCACTTAACTTGCACTGTGTGAGGTGAAGCTGGCTCGGTTGGCGCGTCATGAAGATTGAGCAGCTGGATTGGTAGACACCTTGATTCAGAGACTTCTCTCTGGGTCACTGCAATGAAGCTATCTAGTTCCCAACTTCCGAACTTCTGAGAGAGGGTGTTTGATCAGTGCCAATACACCCAGAAGTCTCGGATTTCTAAGCACATGTGGAACCGGGTGGGAGGTAACTCAGGACGCGAGCTTTCAGCAAGCTGAACAAGAAGCAAATACATTCGAAGGCCCTCTGCATGCGTACTGCCAACTTCAGCGGTCATCAAATACCACACGTTACTTACGTTAAGGGTGGTAGGACGCCTCTGAGGGCTCTTGCCTGGCGACCTGGACGCCAGGACTTCTGTCCCTACTCAATCTGCGCCATGGACGCAGCAAACTTGCCCCACAATGTGCAGCTGCAGGTTCACTATCACTGGATTAAACCCCAGCCTACCGGGTTCTCGGCGCTGGCAAACATTGTCACGTATTACAAGATTCAGAGTAATTCGAGAGAGTACAAGGTTCCTGCATGTACGAAGCAAGCCACCCACGCTGGAACAGAGATTGATAGTCCCTCATCCTGCTAAGGTACTACATGACACCCAGAGGGGAAGAGGGATGTTGGTGACGGGTAGTCTTTTGGCAAGGTAGGAGCAATACCAATCATCTCATCCGTTGCCGACGTTGCATCATTGGTCTTTCGTGCTACTCATCCGGAAAAGGCTTTGCTTCTGAGTGCTTATGAGTGCTTCTGACAGCTTCCAAGGCATGCTGGCCAGGAATCTTTATCTGCTGTGTCTAGTAGATCCCGGTGGTTTTCAGCACCTGTTTGTCGCCCAGAGCCTCGGGACGGATCGGATCTGGAAACGAGGCCACAGCAGTACATTTGACGCGCTCTCCAGCCACAAGTCTTGAGAATCGTATTATATGCATCCACGCAGAATCTAGAGCGGATGGCCGCGTCGGTACTACATAATGGCTTCGAGTGGCCGGCCTATAGAACCGTGTGTTGATCGATACCAAGAAACATACAACCTTTGCACGCTTTCTTATGAATCACTGACCCCGCCAAACATGTATCTGCCCTCTCGATCTTCCTCCGCTTTTGCAATGTGAGCTCTGAGACGCGTAGACGACTCGCTGGCACCGCACGTCTCGGTGCAGGCAACCGCGTCGCTACGGATCTTTCTTATAGTTGGTCTTCGGTCCTTCTATCGTTACAAACTTTGATCAGTTGTTATTAGGACACCATTCGACATGCACATCTTGATCACTTCTCCCCGGGCAGAGGGAAGTGGCCAGAATTACACGAGTATATATCCTTTAGAACCCCTGGAATACGACAAATCACCTCCTCCAGAGACCGACATATCAACAGCACCCTCCTCAGAAGATGAATCCAATCGCCGCCTAAAACCCACTGATGATGATCTGGGCTTGCATCACGAGCCAGCCTACTGCTTAAAAGACTCGCAGCCTCTATTCCCCTCTACGATCTTTGCCGATCACCCGGATGCCCCTTCATCAGATCCATCTTTAAGTCAAAGTTTCAGCACAACTTATTCTCAAGAATGGGTCAATGAACAATCCTGGACTTCAACAATCGACCCTCTTTTGCTACTCCATAGCCCGTTGACAGGTCTCCAGTTCAACGGCCTACGCTCGGACACCGCTTTGCCCCTGAGCCCCAACACGACTGTGTCTTCCAGAACCAACAGCCAACAGCCCGAACACAGAGATGTCCAGCAACCTGAGCACAAGTAAATGCCCATCATACCACAGCCCCCCAACCTCCACCTATAAAGCGTCAAACTGATCGCTGATTCTGTTATAGCAGCAGTGGTAAACCTACCAGCGTCCCTCACCGCCGCAACCCCAAACGAGCCGCAAGACAGAACCTCCCCTGCCCTATCCCCAAGTGCCGCCAGCTTTGCCACGACAGGCGTGACATTGACCGACATCTATGGAAAGTCCACGAGCTCTACGCAGCCAAGCACAACATACCCACCCAGGAAGAGACATGTCCTGAGTGTCCATACAAAGGCAGGAAGGACAATGTTAAGAGACATCGGAAGAAAAGGGTGGAACAGGGGCGACACTCGATCCCTGTTGATTCTGAGTGCCACAAGGGCTCCGAGTATCTTCAACCCTTCAATTAGGTGAAGATCGAAGCTACGGGAGGCAAACTGTTCATCTCTATTTGCCTTTCTGGAGCGTTATCTTCATTTTATTTTAGGATTGGCTATACAGAACATGGGCTTGGAAAGAATAGCGTTTTGGTATTTATGATATGACTTGAGCTGGTTCTTGGGTCATCCGTCCACTTTGATTGGATGGAATATACAGGGAGACTGAGCATTGCGGTATTTAGCCTCAGTATTAGTACAGGGGAATATGACTTTGAAGACGCACAAATCAAAAGATCGTTGGAAAGTTGGTTATAAGAGGTCGTGATGATGGTGATACAATTCATTTGGCCAGTATGTGTCCCTTGCATATGTGCTTTCACGCTTAAAAATATCTCCCCAATTCTATATCTAGGTTCTCCCATCAGGTCAACAGCCGTTTTTTTTCGTTGTCTTGTCTTCCTTCTGCCTCCCTTACTATACCTTGCACTTCGGTGTCCAATCTTGGTAAATATGTGGCTCGCCATATATGGTGTAACTGTAGAAGAAAGGGAACGTGAGTCTCCTCGACGGTCGGAGATATCTCGCGACATCGCGCCGAAGCACGGTTTGGTACGTACTGAAAATCCTCGCATGACCCAAATGCCCTTCGAGTGGCAAGTAAGATGCGGTGCGGGTCTCTAGGCTTCCTCTTTTTGCTGCAGGTACACTCATGGAAGGCCAGCAGGGACAGACAATACGGGCAATCGATGACTGTCAGACTTGCCTCAGGTAGATGCAGCAGATGTTCGCACCCTTGTTGGGAGAACTGGAATTGGAGTAATGCACGTCAATTGGAACCGAAAAGGTTCTAGGCGTTGACATACTCTGATGACGTTTGCAAGAATCCATTTTGGGAAGCGCTGTCAGAAGAGATTTTTCCCCGAGAACCGAAGTGCCCGAACCTGGTGATTGGGGGCCATAACGCAACCTGATGAAAGAACCGAGAAAAGAAACCGAGAAAACGGAACCAGTCCCGCCCCCTGTGCATGCACTTTCTTGGGTACCATGTTTCAATCTTGGGGCCAACCTAATCTTCCCTGGTGATCAGGAACACAATTCGACCCCGAGCCATGATCGCACCTCAGTCTTATTTTCATGGAACACAACTTCAATCCAGATCTCATGTCACGTCATGCGACCTGACGTTGAAATGGCCTAAACCCTTCGGCAATCCCACGCTTCGAAACTCTGGAAACTCGACGTATCTGGTACATACAAGGAATCGGGTCAACTTCAGGCCGTGGTGGACAGAAAGCGATGTACCTCAGCTTGGGTACCTGTGACACCCTCTTCCTATCCCCGGGCAGTGTTGACCACGCGATGTCCGACAGCGTTTCCAGGTTTCTGAAAGCCGTCCGTCAGGCTTCAAAAGTACATACCTATTCCGCCAGTTCTCTGCATGGCCTGGCATATTAACCGCGAAGAACTGGCGGGGTACCACTCTAAGCGCGTTGACAGTGAGGAGGGAGGGAGCCGAAGCGAGCTGAAAAACAGGCACCTCTGGTCATTCGCTGACATAAGGCCCTTCACCGGCACTGCTTCTGGGGCTTCTCCCGATTGGTTTGAGGTTGATCGATCCATCTCACCCACATGAAGTCTTTTTTTTTTTTTTTTTTTTGAGATGCGTTGCATTTCACCACGACGGACAACAAGAACATGCAGGATATACCAGCACACACGACAATTGACTCATTGACTGCTTGACCGGTCCTCTGGAATTAGAAGACCTCACTGCAAATACGCCTCAGTTGGAATCCTTGCTTGGAATAATGGTTCTTGATTTTTGGATGTCAGTTTATTTGTGCCTCAGTTGCAGGGTACGTACCAACGAACACTCACGATGCTCACCACACTAGCATATAAGCCATGGACGCCCGCTACCCGGAGCTTGGTTCAGAGACTACCGTGGACAGTCGAATTTCGAGATTCTTCAAACCCACAATATGTTCGACGAACAGCACAATGACGACCTCGACGGAATGGGCGACCAATTCCCGCCTGACAACGGGTTCTACCTTGACCACTTTAGCTGGTTGACTCTCTTCGACGAAGAAGTTGCCCAGATTGAGCCCTCTGCTGTCGACCCCGGCCATGTCAACTACAACCAGCAGCCTGACGAGTACAACTTTCTCGGCAATGGCCTGCCTGACCTCACCACAAACTTGGAGGGACCCTTTGACCACACACAGGTCGTTCAGTATCCAAATCTTCCTGTCTCCGCGGACGAGACATCCCAGTGGAATGGATTTGACGGCAACGCCGACTTCGACAGATGCGATGACGCTGGGATCGACCTTGCCCATCTTACTCTTGACGACAAGAGTTACGACGTTCACACACATGGCTACCACACTGCACAGACGGAGTCTGGTGCTTGGGCGTTCATGCCCCTCTTTCCGATGCTCCCGGCATCCGCGCTTCCAGGCGAAGTCCCCTACGATGGTCAGGAGCTGCCAGCTACGGTATCCCGCCCCTCTGCTTCTTCCAGCACTAGCTCCACTGTCAAGAAAGGACATCGCTCTCCCTTCCGTCGCTCACCCAAGGTGAAGATCACCACAGTGTAAGAACGCCGACCCCTTTCTGTCCCTCCTCATCGGAAAGATTGCTAACGGCCAATCTCGTAACTGCAGCAAGACCAGGAAAGACAGAAAGCCCAATCCTCGCTTCAAATGCCCCTGCTGCATGATCATCAGCTCAGACACCCGTGCTCTCCACCGCCACATGTGGGCCGAGCATGCGGGATACGCTGAGCAGAACAATATTCCTTCTGAGAATGAACCTTGTGGATATCCAGAGTGCGACTATCGTGGACGGAAGGACAATGTGCGCAGACACCGAGAGAAGAAGCACCCCGCTGGAGGCGAATGAGTGTCGCGGTGATCCAGTGGCATTGATGAGAGATGACTGACGAGATACGAAAGTGCACATGACGGAATGAGATGATGAGATATGAAGGGCATATGTTGCAACAAGACATGCTGAGAGCTGGAATCAATGGTGTTGAATTGTGGCAATATATAGACTGCATGTAGATAGCATCCAGATTTCTCGTCTGTTTTAACAGCAACGAGCACAAACGCAGAGGTTGATGCCATCAACGACTGGTTCTTGTCCATATTTGTGTAAACTGAGATCAAGATGAACATTCTCATTTGAGTAGTACGACGGGAGACACTTGATGAACAATAATAGCAAAAAAAACAAAAGAAAAAAAAAAAGAAAAGAAAAAAAAAGAAAAAAGATTGGCCAAACCCCAGATTGAACCAATCCCCCGACTGTCCCACAGACGATTCACCGGGGTAGCGGCCATTGCCAGCAAGATAGACCCTATGAGCTAGGAAGTTGCTTCAGAAACAGCCCACCCCAGGAGTTGAACCTAGGATGTTAGGAACCAGCAGGTGGTACGACGAGTGCGCACCTTATCTACTTGGCCAAACATGGTTTTCTTCCGGCTTTGTTGATAGGCAGGTACATTTCTAGGCTTCTAGGGAAGGATCGAAGGAAGGGAGAGCGAGAGGAAGGTACGTGGTCCATGCACCACTTGACAATTTGGGAGAAGTTCAGACCAAAACAACTCCGCACATACAAAGAAGCCCAGAGAAAAAGAGCAGTATTTTAATGATATCCAAGCTCGATTGGGAAATATGTAAACACGATCCTTGTGTGGGAGACAATTAGCAGTACTACCACGCCGCCGCAAGAGTGCTATCACCCAAGATGTTCTAGAACAAAATCTCAGCCAACAGGCAAATCGCGAGTAAGATGATGCCGTCATCGCGCCAACTCAATGCTTGGGTATCGCAGCGTTACACAGAATAATCGGCGAAAAGGTCATCCAACAGAAAACTTGAGGGCCTAGACCATCTCCCATCACCCGCTGCAAACGGCCGAACCGCCAAATAGATCCGTCCGGGTCCAAGCTAATGCACTTACACCACTTCTCAAAAGGGCTCAAAGGACCCAAACTGTCAGATCTTCCCGTTTTCTCCATGAGTAAGCGCCCACTCACAGGTACAACACCAACCTTTCTTGCCACGTGCTGTCCTTTTTCTTTTTTGTAACCCAAAATAATACCTCTCTGCATGCATCAATCTGGCAGGCTGTCACGCAGGCCCTGCCGGATGGGATCCGAGTCCCAGACCCCTGGAAGTAGCATGTACTGTGACTGTGTCCAATCTAAATTCTAAATTCCACATGCACGACATTCCAATCAAGAAGAAAATAACATAACCCGACTTGTTATCTGGTGGAAGAAACTTTTAAGCTCGCATGAAACACACACACACCCTCCCTCCCTCTCTGCCGGGTCCCAATCCAGCCCCCAAGGCTCCGTGTGTTCATCGGGCCGCGATGCATACCGTACATGCAAGTCATTTGGTATTTGCGTCAACATATACCTAAAAAGTCCCAGTGGATAAACAACCACGCGCTTGACTGTTGGACCCTCATGCTGCTATCGTGCGGCACACCTCGAAACCTCACCTTCATCTCGAAGCCTGACCCAAAGTTTCCTCCATTCTTCGCATGAGGCCAGAAACAACCGAAGAAAATAATCGCCGGCGAAACGGTGGCGAACAGGAAACGTCAACACGCGGCGCGCGGCCTCCGCTGCGCACCACCACCGCCGCTGCTCGCCGGTGACAGTCATCGGGCCCGACGGCATCATCGGCCTCACCAGCGAGCCATCACGAACCACACCTTGACCGAAAAAAGGAGACCACCGACGCCAGGAAACTATTTCTCGACAAATAAATGACGGAAGCGTCGGGGTTACTTCTTCCAATCTCCGATAGTCACCCGTCCACGCCCGTGGTGGTAGCCGGGAGGACAGGCAACAACCCAAACAACGGGATCTTTGAATCACAACCCCCGCCTCACAGCACCAGGCACTTGCACAAAGGTTCTGGCATTGTACCCCCAAAAACGAGCATACCGGGAAGTATACACCATAGGATAATTTTAGTGTCTATCCAGCTAACAAAAGACCGGGCATGGAAAGGTTCATCCTCCCGAGTCCCAAACACGGAGAAAGAGACAGGATGGTCTGTCTCGCACAGACCACCCCCGAGTATATCAGCGAAAAATCGGAACTATGAGTAAAAGAACCCCTTAAAACAACAACAATTAACAAAAACCCATCAAAAGCCATGCATGAACAACACAAAGTGAATGTGACAAGTAAAAAGACGAGAAAATGAAACTGGACACTGAGGGAATTGAACCCCCGGCCTTTCCCAGTGATTGTACGAATGCGAAGGGAAAATCATACCCCTAGACCAAGTGCCCTGTTGTATTTGTGGAAATCACACGGCGGATCCACGCACCATGACGTGCGCTAGCCCCGGCCGCTCAGCCTTTTGGTTGACATCCATCCACCGCCATCCCAAACTTGCAGATAGCCTGATCGTCACATCACCATCAATAACAAAACAAACACATACACAGCACCTCCACTCATTGAGGCTTCATCAATCGCCCGACGGATCACAAACTTCCTTGCACATAGACTTTGATACCAGAACAGGAAGACACTCCAAGAAAAGAAGGAGAAATGCCCCGCACCCCAGAAGCAGAATCCTTCTTCCACGCGGTCTACTCAGCCGTGCAAGAGATCCCTCCCGGCAAAGTCACAACATATGGGCACATTGCGAAATTGGTTGGAACTCGTAAGTTTCTCATTTTTGTTCTTCGTTTCTCATCAATTCTGATCTTTGTTCTATGCTAATCTGACCCTGAAAAGCACAACGCCCAAGACAAGTAGGAGTCTGCCTTAAGCACCTCCCCGTCCCCTCAGCAGATGAAGCAACCACACCATCACCACGCTTCCACCACGATAATGTCCCTTGGCAGAGAGTGATCAATGCGAAGGGAATCATTTCACCTCGGTAATAAGCCCTCCACTCGTTAAGCGCGCAAGAGACCAGAACACTGACAAAATGCAGCTCACAACCTTCAGGCGCCAGGAACCAAGCAGCGGCTCTCGAAGCAGAAGGAGTGGCAGTCACGACTGGTGCACTGGGAGAGTTGATGGTGAACTTTGCAGAGTACGGATGGTTTCCACGACTGCTGCCATCGGAGGTGGCCGCCGGGGCTGTCCTGTCATCCGATGAAGATGAGGGTGAGGAGTCCGAGTAAGACATACACTCGGTCCTTGCTCAGTCACGAACCACACGTCGCAGCAGCCACAACCGAGACAAACAAATTGCACAAAAAACACATTCCAACATAAAAAGATGTCGACCTCAATATGGACCTCGACTTCCATAGCACAAGTGCCAACGAAAGCCGTGGTGAGTAATCGGACGTAAGAAGTTGATCTTCCTGAACAAAAAATAAACCCGAAAGGACCATAGAGCAGAGGCCAATTTGGGGTGAACGTCAGGGTTGGGAAAGTGGGAGATGAAAAAGATGAGAGCTGAGAAGAAAGAAATGGGGGGCACATTGTCATCAAGGCGAACGGGAACGGTTGTTGTCATCAGTCTATTGTTGATGACTATCTGGAGTAGACGGAAAACCCTGTTCTTTGAGACAGTTAGCAACTGACAAACCCAGACAAATGTTCAGAAAGAAAAAGTGTAGGAGTAATATCTCAGATAGCGGTTGGACAAAGTTTTTCCACATGTTGTAATTTCGGTACAGGTCTGTGAACTTGTTTTTCTCATCATGATATTGGGGTTGGAGTGTGTCGGAAAGAAAAAGAAAAACGTACCCTGATCGAAAGCTGACGAAGGCAATCTGGAGTCGCGGCCTCATGGCTACCAAGATCACCCCCGATCGCCCTTCGCCTTCTTTGACGGAGGACCAAAGAACGAGTCCATGGTCCTCTGCCTCTTATCGAACCGCGCGCTGCCAATCCCACCCCGAGTTTTCTTCAGGCCCTCGAGGTGCGTGAGGACATTGACGCCGACGACGGTCATCTGATACCGCGGCTGCTGTGGCTTCCTGTCACCGGAAGGCACAACACTCGTAGCGCTGTCGGATATAACTCTCTCAGAGACAATCCGATCAGACACTCCCAGCATCGCAGACGTAGGACACCCTGACGACAACAACGACGGCGAAACGACCCTGGCAGATGCACCCACCCCTCCTAGAGTGTCATCTCCCACGTCACCGGCAACGGCTCGATCAGACACATCTGGACTCGCAGACGTATCCCTCTCAGCCGTGACCAACAACTCCAAGTAACCCGTATTACTCCACGCCACATGGCCCTCCCCAACCCCAGGTCGCCCAGCCAGGCCACTGCCCCCGAATCTCGAAAGCAGCACCCGCCAAAGCGAACCAAGAATCAAGCCATGCGCAACCACAACCACCGCCTCTTCTCCCTCTGCCTCCTCTTGTCCATCTCCGTCGAGAATCGGCAAAAGCCATCCCTCAAGAAACTTTCCCGCCCGCACCCTCATCTCCCCAGGAGTCTCCGCATCTGTCTGCACATATCCAAATTTCTTCCCCTCACCCGACCTAAAGTCCCGTTCCCTCAACTCCGGAAGCTGGACCAGATCGAGCCTCTTTGCCTTAAGCTCAGGTGCATCACCACCCTTCAGTTCATCAACCACCGCAATAGCGGTATCCACAGCCCTCTTGAGATCCGAAGAGAAGATATGCGTAACCCTCAACCTCTTCTTGGTTGCAAAGTCAGTGGCTAAACGCTTCGCCTGCAAAACGCCGTGCGCCGTCAAAGGGGAGTCGCGAGTTCCTGCACTGTGTATTGACAATGGTCAGCGAAAATGAACCCCGGAATGATTGGGTGGGAAAAACAACACACTAAACCCCAGCGACATTATCAACCGTCTCGCCATGTCGGACGAGAAAAAGACGCATGTTTTTTTTGTCAATCAAAAAGAAAAAGAACAGAGCATGATTGAACTCAATCAGCCGCAAACGCGCACCCGGAAATAGGCGCGAGCACCATCGTTTTTGGACAGCGGCGTGACGACTTTCGCTGCGTCTGCCGAAACTGGTTTGATGGGCTTTGTCAAACAAACTTTGTAAAGTTTGGAAGAAGGAAAAGAGAAATTTGAGCAAGTTGCAGTGGAATCGAATTTTTTGTAGGGTCCGGGCACGCGTTTTCCGCGGAAAATTAGTGGGGCAGGTTTTCGGAAGCAATCTGAAGGTCCCGGCGTTGTTGGGCCACCCACACTAGGGAGAACCCGCCCTAAACAAACCCCTGAAAGAGGACTGACTGATGGAAGCTTCCAGGGGTAGTTGCAACGGCTTTCTTACCGAACAACACTGGCTTCAATTGCTTTCTCATATTCCTACTAGCATCAATGTAAATCCTCATACTCCTCAAGTAAAGTTCTTTCAACATCACATTCTTCATATTTCCCCCTCGAAAATTCCAAATCGTCTTGACCACCTACCATTCATCTTGAAATCAACATTCAACGCCGCGCCAAACTCCCAGCCCGGGCCGACAAACGGAGCAATCATGAGCGATTCCCTGGAACATTGCCGACCAAAAGTAATTATGAACTAAGTTCAAATCCAGCCACTCCATCACTCTTTATATTTTTCGTATGCCATCGACAGGTCGTCAAGTGCGTATCGTTATCCGTCTCGAGGATCTTCCGAAAGTCGATTCCGCATTCCCAGCAGAACTTGAACTTACACTGCGTGCCTAATACTCCGGTTCAGCTTGACTTCAATGCATGTACGGAGGCCGGTATGAGGTGCAAAGACACGGGTAGAGTGTTCCACAACGCCAGCAAAAATGCGCCGAGCATTTTGTACCTATAAGAAACGAGATCTATCAGACCAATGAACATCAGCCCTCGTTCGCTTCTAAGCACGAGGCGCCTATGTATGAAATGAGAAGTGGCATTGAAGCGCACACAGAGAAAGAGAGCTGTTAGACTTACACTCTATATGGTCGCTGGACATCATAATCCTTGGTTAGCATTTGATGAACAGCTGGGCAACCTCAATCGGGCTCGACTTACCATCCGTAAAAATTTTGGATGGGGATCTTGCATGTTGGGCACGGCTTAGAGACTGTTTGCACGGTCATTTGACTCTGTTCTTCCTCTTTTTTGCGTCGCGCAGCGTCTTTCGCCAGCTGTGCCTTGACTTGGGCGGCTTCCATGGCGGCTTCGGCGGCTTTTGCAGCTTCTGCGGCTTGGGCGGCCTCTGCGGCTTTTGCAGCATCGTACTCCTTGCAAGTCTTATCAGTGTGCCAGGGAACTTGGTGTTGGAAGCAAGTTCGATGACCGCACTTCGAACAGGTTACGATGGGCTGGTCATTCCCTCCCTCGTGGAAATGACCATTTCCACAGCCTGCCGTCCAACACCAGACAAAGTTTTCTGTCTCTCGGAGGGCGTCCAGTAGGGAGAGCATATCGTAGCTAGTGGACACCGCTGCGTTAGTCAATCTTCCTCTGTGGGAGGGCTCGCCCATGTCATTTTCGATGTCAGTGTCATAATGAAAATCCAGCTGACCGATCTTTTATCTCCTTGCCCGCAAGCCTATGGACATCCTCGCTCTGTAGTAACACGCTACACCGAGGGCACTGAACCTCGTTCCACAGTTTCTGGTCGAGACTTGCCTTGATGGCAGCGGACGTGCAATCGAAGCATAGCTGCGCGGGGTGCTTGCATCTTGAAGTGGGCTTGGGGAACTTCGAAGCTGGCAACTTCTCGTTGCAGGCGAGACATTCCGCATCCAAGACACGGGGAACGGTAGTCGGCTTTGCCTCTTCGGTCGGCATCTTGGTCTTGACAACTTCGCTGCTCCCCTTAGCGGCATCCAGTGGCAATCCCATCCCGCCGGGTTTGGGAGCCTTCCCAGTCGCCGCCATTGATGTGGTTCTTGTCTTGTGGACCCGGTTCTTGTCCTTGTGTACTTTTGTTTTTCGAGGGCGCAGGTTATCCGTATGGGTAGCTGGCGGTGCCAATCTCGGCTTCTTACTTGGACGTGTCTGTAGTTGTCAGCCACAGGAAAGCGCACAAGACAGGAACCATGGCGCTCGATAGTGCCCATGAGAGGCATATTGTCAGCTGTCTGACTGGCTGGGAAAAACCAACCTTTTGGATTAAGTATGCAACAGCCAAGGGAGCAACAACCAAGAAAACAACGCAAAAACGTATAATTACCTGGTAAGTCCAATCGTCAATTACATTCTCGATGGAAGGGACAGGGGCTGACACTCCGATTTTTGGTGAGTCTTTGATGTGGGAATCCGGTCTCGTCATATTGGATAAGAAAGGGGCGTCTCTGAGTCTAACACAATCGGGCCTTCGGAGCAAAGAAGGTTGATAGGAGAATCAACATGCAAGACGGCGAACCAGGCTTCGGGGAGCATATGGGTGGGTATTAATATACAAGGCTGGTGCCCAGACTCCTTTACTGACGAGGAAGATACTTGAAGGGTCAAGAAAAGGTCAAGTATCCGTATCTGCTGCCATTGTTTTATGTTTTGGTTTAAGTGAAGAAAGAGGTATATGACAAAGTACATTGTGTATGAAGTTGTAAAAGGCGTGCCACGAAGTAGATGTCGAGAAAATTCAAGAAGTTGTTGGGGCAATTACCAGCTTAATTCTCGTATTCTCTCCCTCTCGCCAGAGAACCGGGAAAGCGCACACCTCTTTCGTCATCTGGACCCAATGGCAATCACTCGATTGTAGAAGCTCGAGGAGGAAAGAGTCGGGCAACAAAGTGCCTCGGCCCAAGATCGGGTACACCCCCAGTTGGCATCCAGTAAAATCCCGAAAGGACGAATGTCGGGAGAGTAGAGGATATGACAATTGAAAGCCGGCACTGTGGCAAATGCATACATAGTCTCCGATACTCTAAATTATGTCAAGAGTTGTGCCTAAATGCCGGCAGTCGCTGCTGCTTGATAGCGGAGCTGCTTGATGCAAAGGCAGCACATCACGGTCATGGCGATGGCGGAATATCACGCCCATCCAAGTCTATTAACATATACAATCGTACAAGCACTATACGCTGCGTGCATCGGCAACAATGCAGACAGCAACCGCCAAAATCATCTGTCAACCTCCAAAGAGGCTTAAGCCCTCCCTGTACGCCGGCGTTTGCTCCGACCCTCGTTGTTTTCCGTTTCTGTAGCATTCTGCTCGTCTTGGTCCTCAAAAGAGGTAGCAGGGCCTTCGTCCTTTACGCTGCTACCGTGAGCAGCGACGCTGGCCTGCCTGGTATTCGTCCCTGTGGTTTCGCCATCATGGTAGCCACTAGGGGGCGCACTGCGCTTTTCGGCCGAGCGCAACTCACTAAGTAGCTTCTCAACCTCCAAGAACATGGCACGGGCATCGTTAACAACGCCAAACTCATCGACCTTATAGCCGAGTACGTTGTCCTGGTGAGTGCCACCTTCCGTCCCTTCAGAGGTGTCGAGTTTTGGTGAAAATGCCGGCCCAGGGCCGTGGTAAGGATCAGGATTATACATGATAGCATTGGCAAACATGTGGGCCAGCTCACGATCGAGTTGTCCCGAGTTAATGATGCTCTTTGGCGGGACTACTTCGTCTGTGCGAGGTATCCAGCAGCTGGTGCCGGGGTCGCCACCAGGTAGACCAGCAGCCGCCTGAGCTGCAGCCCTGTTTCCGTGATTGATGGCGGCACGAATACCTTTAAGGTCCTGTGCTTGTTTGATCACTTTGTGATAGCCAGGCGCGTCTTTCTCACGGATAGGCTGGGCGAACATGTTCGCGGACCGGTGATGAACAATCTGTTCCATAGCAGAGGCACAGACCTTGTTGAAACCACGAGTCCATAGGACGATATTAGGCATGTTGTGCGGCACCGAGTCTTCCCGAGGGGCGTCTGTCATTTGCCTGTACCTCGGTGTGTGAATGGGAGTAGGAGTCAAATCCTCGCGCTTTCGTTTGCTAGACCGTCCAAGGTGAACTCGTCCTGCCACACTCTCGTCCGCAGTAGTGTCGCCAGTTTCAGTGGTTGGGCGTGGAGTAGTCGCCTCGATCTTAACTTTGGCGGTATCTGGCTCAACCACAGGCTCTGACACCTTCTCTGTATCGCGTCCTGACCTATCCCTCTTTGCTGAAGACGCTGGGGGAGGAGAAACGGTGTCTCGCGATTGTGGCGTAGGACGGGATTTATTGGCTTTGCGCTTTGAACTCGGTGTCTCCATTGACTCCGCATCGGTGTGATGGAGGTTCTTGGCTTCCTCTCGTTGCGCCTCCGAAGACGTCGGTCCTGTTGCTGCCGTTTGAACCGCCGATGGCAACTGTGCTGATTGCAAAACAGGGCTGTTGGGTTCAAACGCAGGACTCGGAACCTCATCCCACCCAAGACGAAATTCGACCCCTGGCCTAGGCGTAGAAGGTGTTGAGGCTGTCTTCCACTTTGTTATCTTGGCTGAAACAGTGAACTGAGGTTGTACGGCAGCAGGAGTTTGGGGAGCAGAAGTTAAGGGACTGAATCGAGCCTGTGGACCCGGTGTCAGGGTCATAGGCAATCGAGGATGCGTACGCTCTATCGCGTTGGGTCGAGGCGCCTGATATGGCGAGTTATAGATTCGAGGCGCATCCTGCTGAGCGGAGGCCAAAGCTGGCACGGTGGGAGGCTGCGCAGGTTGGGTGTATGATGGCGGGGCCTGCAGGCTGGGGAGTGCCTGTGGACGCTGTTGAGAGGGCGCGACAAGACCTTGACCGGGCCTTGGCGGGATACCGGTGGGCGGAACCGTGGGCGAGCCCGTAACCGGGCTGCGTACAGGAGTATGATGGGAGTGAGCGCCATGCTGGGGGTAATGGCCTGTATGTACCGAAGGGTGTTGGGTTTGTTGAGTTGGAGTGGAGTGGGAAAAGCTCTGGTACGGGCCTGGATGGAATGGTGATTGAATTGTATTCGCTCCTGGGCTAGAAACCGGGGGATGTTGACGGCTAGGTGTTGAGATACCTCCCAGGTTTAGGGCAGGTCGGGCCGGTGCAGATTGCAAAGTCGGCACAAACTGACCCGTCGTATGTTGTGGAGGGATCATCACCTGCTGAGGAGGCAGTGGCCTGTTAGGCTGTGCCTGTATCGGTGGCGAGATTTGAGGCGGCCGCTGAGAGGCAATCATCTGTGCCGGCGGTGGGAAGACATTGGGTCCATGTTGCTGATGTGGGCTCGATAGCGGCCGAGCACCTGGAGCTTGGTAGGGGGGCTCCCACTTCAGCTGCGACTGAGACATCAAATGTGGATGAGTCGGTGAGGGCACCGGGGACTGTTGGGCCCTGACAACACCCTCCGGTCGCTGCAATCCATCAGATGGGGCAGCCGTAGGCGCTTGAGGGGTTGGTTGAAAGGTAGAAACACCCTGTGGTGCTTGAAGGACTTGAGGAGCTGTAGGCGGTTTGGGTGGCTCAGGTGGTCTCGTGACAGGCACACGGGATAAGTCCTGGTGTCCAAGCTGCGGCGACTGAGCGGCCTGTGGGTGATTCAGCGCCGGAGAACGAGCAGCACCGGTTGACCTGTCAACCTGAGGAGATGAATGAGGGGCAGGTCCATTCCTAGCGTCCGGTCTAGGAGCAGGCGCAAGCTGCGGGAGCAGCGGCTGCAATGGTCGGAGAGGCTGTTGGACGGATTGGGGCTGCTGCGACTGTTGCTGGACAGGCTGTTGGAGATGCGAATGCACCGCTTGTGGTTGTTGAACTTGCGGAGATTGCTGCTGATGAGACTGGGGCAACTGCGGCTGTTGGGGTAGCGGGGATGGTTGAATCTGCTGCCGTTGATGCTGCTGCTGCTGCTGCTGGTGCTGTTGTTGCTGCTGTTGATATTGTTGCGGCTGTTGGATTTGCTGTTGCTGTTGTTGGATCTGCTGTTGCTGCTGTTGGATCTGCTGTTGCTGCTGAGGCTGCTGCTGCTGTTGATACTGTTGGTATTGTTGTGGCTGTTGCTGCTGTTGCGGCTGTTGCTGCTGTTGCGGCTGTTGCTGCTGTTGCGGCTGTTGCTGCTGTTGCGGCTGTTGCTGCTGTTGTGTCTGTGTCTGGGGCTGCTGCACCAGTATCTGAGGCGAGGGTTTCGGTGATGGTCCTACACCGTTGACCGCTGCGTTTTCCACATGCTTCGCGCCATCCTGAACACTGTTCGCTCGTTGCGTCCTGACTTCGCCGGCAATGGCGTTTTGTTCCTCCAACTCAACCTTCGCCAATTTGTCAATCTCAGCCTGCAATTGATCGAACCGCTTCTCGTCGTCTTTGATTTGCTGGATCGCATGACGCATATAAGCGTTATGGTATTTCGCATATGCCAGCTCAATCTTCTCAAGATGTCGGGTAGCATCGCTGAGAGTTGGAATCGGTAGGGTATCTGATCGGCGCTTCTTGGACGCGGGTGAAAGGGGGCCTTCGGGACCCGGTGCTCTTTCGGTTTCCAATCTGATTTCCTCCCACAGCAATCGCAGAAAGAAGCTTTGCAGGGCATCTGGGCTCAATTTTCGAGGATCATATGTAGGTCCATCTTTGATGAGCTTGTTGTCTTTGAGGGCGTCGGATATGCGGGCAAAGGCCGAAGCCTCGAACCCGTGGTGTCCAATTCCGCGAAAGAGAAGGACGGTCTCGAGCGGCGTGTAGGACGGTGTTGTTGAGTTGTTCGTCGGAGTATTCATGCCCCAGGCTCCACCGAGGGGAACGTCGTGCCGCTGGGGAAGAAGGTGAAGTGGCGCCACGATCTGCGTGGGTTGATTGTTAGCGGTGTCGTCGCCAGCGGTGGTACGCCTTCATTGCTCTGATTGAACTTCCTGTTGTTACGGTCACAAATGGCAATTTGCAATCGGGAGCAATTAAGTTTCCGCGTCATTGCGACGCGCCAAGACCAAAAACACGTACCGGCAGCCCGAGCTCAATGCTCGAGGTAATTCTCGATGATAAAAATCGCTATTAGTATCCGGATATGCGGGCGTCGGGGTTCTCACGTCGGCTTCGTGATTCGACTGCTCTGTTGGTGATGATTTTTTTTTTCTAGGCCGTGATGGAACGAATCACGTGAGTTGGTCGGCTTGTTGCGGTTTACTTCGTACAAATGTGTGGTTGATGATCGCCGGAACATTGACGGGATGGATGCAGTCGTGTTGGGCAGTTTTGGTTGGCTTGTGGCTGGCTGGGGGGTTACAGTTTCGGATCGCAATTCGCAATCCGCGGAAGCTTGGATGCAGTCCCTCACGTGAAGGGCTCAGAAAGGCACCCCTAGCCCTAACCCTGATAAAATTGATCTCTTGCCTCTTTGCCAAACATGAGTGTCTAAAACTTGAACTTGTAATTGCCTACAAATTCTTGCTTGATGTCATGATCAGTTATGTTATTTCCAGCGACAGCATGAACACGAAGGAACGGTCCAAGATTGCTGCTGCACATCTTCAATACGGTTGTTGTCCAAGAGAGTTGAGTTGGCTGCCGAAAAACAGCCTCCAGGTGATAAGATGAGATTAATAGAGTCTCAACTCTCACCCCCAGTGACCCCACAGCCATCCTTGCACTCTCTTCCCGTTGAGACGCCTCAACTGTCCAGGGCATCACACTGCGCCAATGTCTACAAATAATTACTATGAATATACTGGAACCTACCTGCTGGCGGACTGTGTGAAAAAGAGAATCAGGTGCTCTTGACAGGTTCATACGAAAATTCAGGAATTGGGTGACCCGTGACGCAAGCACTTTTTACTATCTCCAGCTTACTTACCTGACTCTTCGACGTTGCTCTGCCAGCAATGATAGACAAATCTCGGGATTTGCGTAAGCTCAGAGAACCTCTACGCATCACCAACAGAATCGGCAAGGATTCCTTATACTTGATCAACTTTTCAATGGTTACCCACAACGACTCGGCGGAGTTGTGCAAATCGACGGAAACAGTATCGTGAGCATCAAGAAATTATGCGCTACGAGCTTAGCCGTATCCACACCCAGAAAAGCTTGATCCGACCTCATTCTGCCCTTGTCTCCTTCATCGCCCATGGGGCTAACCCCAGACTCCTCCACTATCTACTCAAAATATCTGGGTTTTACCACGATGTTGATCGGGACCTTCTCCACCACGCTGTACCCCTTGAGGTCGCCCCAGACAACTGGTTTCCCGGGAGCCGCAGACAGGTCAAACTTCCAGACCAACCGGGCGAGGAAGACCCTCATCTCGGCCATCGCAAAGGACTTGCCGATGCACGAGCGAAGCCCGGCTCCGAACGGTCTTTGGGTGCTGCGCTGGTCGTTGTCAAACTCGGCGGGCCGCAGCCCATCTGGTAGAAAACGCTCGGGCAGAA
Organism: Podospora australis; assembly: GCA_033296905.1. Classification (NCBI taxonomy): domain Eukaryota; kingdom Fungi; phylum Ascomycota; class Sordariomycetes; order Sordariales; family Podosporaceae; genus Podospora; species Podospora australis. Next base: position 101,437 of record MU864428.1, on the reverse strand, counting down.
ACTCCTCGGCGCGGTGGAAATTTTTTTCGGAGAGGCCAATAGAGATCACGCTGAGGCAGATATGAGTCTGCAACGATAGATCAGCAAGAACCTTTCCCGTCTCATGAAGGGGCTGGTCACTAAGAGCTTCACTTACATCCTCGGGAAGGTAGATGCCGCATACGGTGGCACCACCCTTGGGAGCCCTGCGCAAGATACCGGCCGTCAATGGGTGACAAACCCGCAGTCCCTCGCTGATCACCGCGTTCAAAAAAGGCAGGTTCTGAAGTGCCAACAGAGTCATGTCCTCTTCCCGCTCAAATGCTCCCCGGACCTCCTTTTCCAGCCGCCGAAGCTGCTCCGGATGCTGGGTAAGGTTGTTGAGAGTGCCGCAGAGGGTGGTGCCTGTGGTCTCACTGCCCACAATAAGCAACAACGACATGGTTGACTCAATCTCTTCCATGGTCATTCTTTCGAAGTTAGGGTTGTTGGTCTGGTCGATCATGGGGGCGATAAAGTCATCCCGGTCAACCGAATCGCTCACACGCCTTCGGACCCTCTCGACTGCCGTGTTGTAGTGGTCTGCTTGCATTTTCTTGAGACTGCGAGGCACAAGACTCATGAGCAAGCCTTCGAGACCCCAGTAGAACCGAGTGGTTGTAGCCAGGGTCAAAACTGTAAAACCCATCAGCAGCTATTTTTGTCTGCGCCTTGCTGAATAAAGGGCTCGAGCTTTACATTTCAACGAATTGAAGAGGAGCTCGACCCAGGGATGGGCCCTTGTCTCCTCGAGACAGCCAAAAGATTCTCCAAACGCAAGCTCTCCAACTAGGTCGAACGCAAACCAGTTGGCCCAGTCCACGACGTTGATCACTGTCCCCTTTTCGCTGGCAGATGCACGCTCCATCAGCCTGTCCGCCATCAGACGCGCATACGCCTGAATACGAGGCTCCTGTCGCATCAAAGCACGTTCGGAGTAGGCTGGCAAGGCGACCTGGCGCATTCGTGCGGCCTCTTCGACGTTGCACTCGAGGACCAGGTTAGTCGGTTGTCCCTTTGGCGTCTGGAAAAAGGTCTTATCTCGGGGAAAAGCTTTGTGAGCAGCCGTGGGGCCCAAGACCTCGTGCCTATCGCCATTCATCAGTTACAGGATTACTTCGGAGTAAGCTTCTTTCCGGGATATGGGGCCATACCAAGCATCTTCTCGAACAAAGGTAACCTCATCTGGAGCTGTTCGAATAATGTCTCCATAGATTTTGTGAAGTGCTTTCACATCATGATGGCGATTACCAGTGATAAGGGATTTTAAGAAAGCTAGTCGGGTAGCGGCACATAGTCGAGGACCGGGAACGCCTGCGAGGGGATGAAAGTACAGATTGTAGATGATGTTTCCAGCCCAATACTGGGGACCAAGGAGGGGCAGAATGTCAGTCAAGGAATATTGGTTGGGAAGGGCTATTGTAGCCCGTTCTACTCACGATGAGAACTAAAGCCCCAATTGTCACCCCCCAACTCGGTCTCTGCGGCGTCGATGACGAGAAGAAGTCAAGATGGTCCATAATGGCTGTTCTACTGGGGTTTTAGAGCCCTGAAAGAGAGAATCGTCCTGATGCTTCTACTCCGAAGCTAGCAAAAATATCAAGGAAGACATGGCGATAAATACTTGCTTGCAACTTGCGGGGTAGGTGGCTTGCCCAACTCAAGACTCAAGTGGTTGGCCGCTCAATCCGTCCAGGCTGAGAGCTTTCAGGGACTGGTAGCTGTAGTCACCCCCCATCTCATGCTCGCGATGTATTGGCATGTTCATTATGCCCGCCAATAAGCGTTCTACCATGACGATGGCGCTATCAAGTTGGTTCTAAGATCAGCTTCTTATGCCTAGATATAGCAGGTAAGACACGGGCCGAGCCAATATGCACAACAGTCGCCTTGGACGTTGGTGATAGGTAAGGTCGAGATACCGCTCTAGTGATGCAGTCAAGGGTAGGGTGCTCCCCGATGTGGACATATGAATAGTGCCTCCAAGTGAGCAAGATAGAACTTTCCATCAAGTTAGCTCGTAGGAAGAGCCTGAAAGCGTGTAGCTGGTCGGGGATAGCAGATCATCGCAATTACTGGGATGCATGAATGCAGGTGATCAGGCCCCTTATCTCTTGGACTCTCCTCCTCATATGATCCCGTACAACAGGTCGATTCGGTAGCAGATTGGTGAATGTACCGCATCGCAAGTTGATTATAAGAGACTGGTGGATAGCGATACAGCTGTTTACTCTTTTACTATTTGGTCTGGCCTCGGGCATCGCTTGGATCTTCCAAATCCGACTTCACCAACGGGGCTTGGGGCACCCAAGCCAGGTACGTCCTCATGAAACACTCGAACTATACCACCAAGTGATTTGGTCTGCGTTGAGCCGGGCTGAACTGGAAATAACTCCCGTGTAGTAGCAGACAGGCACATATAAGCACGGGAGTAGAATCGTTCTCGTTCATCGGGTGCTTTGGTCAGGAGGCTGATTTGATCAGGCACATCTCCGGAAACAAAACCAAAAGCTTGTCTGCTGACCCCATCAGTGATAGGCAACTTAGCACGTCTGTTAGTGTATCTATGAGTCAAACATGCAAAATACTATCTCACTACCCTCTGTCCCTGGCATACCACGACCCCTCCTTTTTCCTGCGGACGGGAGCTCCCCGCGTCCGACAGACTTCGGGCCAATGTTCAACCATCTCACCAAAGCCTCAGAAAACAGAACTGATGACCAGGTCATGTTCGTGCAGCCATGCCACGTCACAAAGTCATTATCGCTTCCTCATGTGCGACAAGCGATTTTTACGAAGTAGGGTTGTGCGCATTGGAAGAAATGAGTTTTTATGCGTGCAATTATTTGCCGGCCTGGCAGCCATCCAATCGATCCAATCCGGAAATGCACCCCGTTATGCAATCTCACAGTGGACCTCTCTGGAGATGATCCAAATCTCAGGAATTTCCACCGGGGCTTCATTCCCATCGCCAGCAATCGCACAGATCGATTCTTCATTGCGTGCGCTATCTTGGCGCTGCAATCCAGCGATTTTGTTGGAAAAGCCGCTGTGGTATCCCGTTCGTCCATCCATCCTACGGATAGAAGTTGCCGGTCCAGACGTCGTTATCAGTTCAAATAAATTGTTCTGGCGTAATCGAGTCAGGAGGGGCAGATTCACCGGTTGCCCAGTGTGCATTCCAAACAGCATCATCAATAACATCATCATCTGGACGTTTTGGGGTCGAACAAAGGATACGGCTTCAGGGTATTGAGTCACCACTCGGCCATGAAGTTTCCGGCTCCAGATCACATTATTTGAACTCGTGGAAGTAAGAAAATGGCACAAAATATTCGTAATTCGAAAGCGACATGTGCATTGCGATACGCCCTGAACCCCTGGTCATCAATCCCACCATCCCGAATTAGGCTACCCCAAGAGCGCTGTCAGGAGGTAACGCTGGCGTCGCACAGCTCAGGGACGGACGCTAGCTCCTTGCCGCTTGCCAGCCAGCTGGGACCCTTTAATTATTCAAATCGACCGGGACCTTCCTTGAATCTGGCAACCTCGACCCTCGAACGTCTTTCAACCGTCTGCGCTTTTCGAGTCCCACTCACCTCCCACCACCGTTATTGCTCTCTTACAACCCGACCAGACGAAAAACAAAAACTTACCGAATTTCTTCGCCTACGGTTCTATTATACACATTAGCTGCCGCCTCGCCGTCATCTTTTGCCCACAATGTCTCGAACAGACGAGGAACTCGACCGCGACTGGAAGCCCAATGGCCGCCGTCCGCAATCGTTCGTGCTGCCCGCTGCCCCTGACGCTAATGCCTGATCCCCGGAAACTGACATCTGGGGCGCGCCCACGCAGAACGATCGCAAAGGTCTTCTCAGAAGAGCTATCCAGTCTTTTTCGCATCGACAACAGCGTCGCAGACCTCGACGAACAAGTAGACAAGCGGTCAGTTTGCCATTTGCACCCATGCATTTCAACCCCGCCCTCGGTCGCGCTCCCCCGCGCGCAGCACATCACCCCTCTCGAAAAGCACGCGCCGCATTGAAGCATACCCGCTGACAAGCATGCGATAATTGCGCCCCTTACAGGAAGAAGGAAATCGACTCCCGAACCTCAGAACTCGAAGCCCTCGAGAGGCGCATCCGCGAAATGGAGCAGCGATTGAAGGGGGCACCAGTAGTCAACACCCAGGTCGCGGGCGGCGCGCAACAATCAGGTACACTTCCACCTCCCGAAAAAGACAAGTACGGCGGCAGCCGGCCAGGAACGGCGAGACAGAGCCAGCAGGCAGTACCGGGGGCACTCCCACCCACGCCTGTGGGAAGCGAAGGTGAATACCGACACCACCACCACCATCACCCTCCTCTCGCCCTCCGTAACCACCAACGGCCACCCTCGGGTCACGCAGCGCGCGGTTACTCTCCCATCTCCACCTCCTCACGGGGTGGTAGGAGCGGCGGCGGCGGCGGCGGTGACGATTCCGATTCCATCATATCCGTGCCCGCGTCCGTGTCCTCGAGCTTGGCATTTGCTGACTATGTGATTGTTCCCGGCCCTTCAGACGGTGATCGCGAGCAGCGGCAGACCTAGGTTTTTCCTTCTCGATCCTCTCCAACAACATCACCACTTTTTCGGCAAATCTTTTCTGTTACCGGCATAGACATCACCAACCTTTTTTGGTCTCCTCTGCATATAACCCCATCAACACACACGGCGCGCGCACAAACCAACACACAAAACCGCGACACCAGAAATAACGGGGTGTGGGAATGAAACAACGACATATAACAACACTGCCTACACCGCCAATGACCTCTTTTTTTCCTGCAAGCATAATACCCCTACATAGTACTCGCTACGCTACGCTACGGCCACTACACCCTTTCTAATACAACCCTTTCGAACATCACAACCTTTCTCCCCCCTCTCCACGAGACGCCGGTTCATGCAAGTCAAGCGGCCGGGATCTGTCCGTCCATCCTAGCTCGAGTAACCACTCCAAGTTGCAAGCTGCATGGTGCCCTCACCAACCTCACCAACCACCTTCAACTCCAACCTAACCAACCCAACCAAACCAAACCACGATACCTCTCCAGCACACTTTTGGGAAACTTATACCACCTACCCTCGCTAGCCATCCATTTTGCATCGCATTTCTGACTTGACTTCCGGTCTTCATTTACAAACTTCTTAACATTATTCTTCCGCTACCTACTGCTGCTTGGATATTGGGGAAACTCTGCCAGAGGCAAGCAGGGGGGAAAGGATACAAGGGAAGGAAATTCGGTTTAGCATATTCTCACTCTTGATAGATGAAATACACACGGATCGGAAATGATGAAACTTGGAGGTACAGGGGCATACACACGATGATATTTCTCTTCTCATTAGGCCGTTGGTGGTCCTGGTCTCAGTCATGGGGCTCCTCACAAGGGCCCGCTCTCTATCTACGTCACGATGGGAAATAGGAGTCCACAAAAGGCCATTGCCGTCATCTTTGGGACAGCTAAGGTACATAAGGTATTTCCTGAGCTCTCCACGGCTGTATGGTTCCAGTTGGTTGTGCAACGCCTGCACAACTCGAAACTCGTGTGTCTTACAGCCCAGCCCGTGTGCTTACGTACCTTTTGCAATTCGATCCCGCTGAACAACACACTTGAGTGCACTCTCGCAGCACAATTATGGGGAAAGTGAGAAAAGATTACAGCACATGGCTTCCATTGCATTGTTTTATTACGGTCCGTTCCAGCCCAACAAGCCGCGAAATTAGCAGCCTAATAAAATGCAAAACAGCCACCGCCAAAGGAAAAACCATCTGGTAGCAAAATTCGAAGAAAAAACGATCTTACGGCGGTTGTGTACGAGACCTCCCAGTAGTAGTGAGTTGCGATCACCTCACCCGGTCGATCAAACAAAACCAAATCTCCGTGCCTCCTCACCTTCCCACCAAGCGGTAGTAGTTCCCTCCCGATCTTATAATCGAGAAAATGGTTTGCCTTTCCTGGTATAATTAACCTCAAATACCCCTCCCTCACCAGGACATGCACATACAATAAAGATGGCTCAAAATACAAACAGCTTAGAGAAGAGAGCAGAAATGAAGTAAACCCCCCGGCCGATTAGGATTTGGAAGATGTGATGCGCGCAAGTAACCTGTCACCACGTGTCGCCCAATGCAGTGAGGATGTGCATGGGCTGTTGCAGTGACGCCAACTCTGACATGTGGTAGGCGCTCCAGATGCGATGCGATGTTGGTGTCATTTAAAGATCGAGTTGCTTGCGAGCAAAGCCCACACGACCCTTGGCGATATCGAAGACGGTGTACGTTGCTTTCAGGAAGATGTCGCCCAGAATGCCGAAATCATCGGTTCCAAAGGACTGCAGGCCTCCCATGCAGGTCGTCGGATCATTGGTGAGGGTTGTGTAGTTCATGTATTTGCCCGGAACCGTGACCACGTGGTCTCCAAAGCCCAGATCAAAATCTGGCAGCCGAGAGATGTTGCAAGGGTAGACCCATAAGCCGCCAGTGAAAGCATCCTGCTTTGCTTCGGGTACCATGGTGTAGTAGTACTTCACGATATTATCGGAAAGCAGCATGAGCGAGGTGCCTGTGTCGACAATGGCAGTCCACTGGTAAAGATACCAGACGTTCTGGGGCTCAACGTGGATACCAGTAAAGTTAAGCTGCCAGTATTGGGCGTCTGGGACTAATGGGGTGTAGTGGATATCACCGATGTAGCGATCCTTGTCGATGTATCCGAAGGTATATACGCCATCGTCGGCGTGGTACTTGAGGTCTACGGTGAAGAGCTTCTGGTCGAGCTGCTTTGTCAAGGTACTCAGAACGGTAGGGACTCTGGGGGAGACCTTGGATGAAAGAGCGTAGGGCAGACCGAAAATGCCGTCGAGAAATTTGTCTTCGAGGAGTTCCTCTGAAATGCTTAGAGCAGACTCAACCACTGCGTTTCGGACCGTAATCCCGCCGATGTCGATGTTGTCGTGGTAAGCGGTTCCGTAGGCAGTGCTGCCATCGCCGTAGGAGATCCGCCAAACGCTGCCATTGATCTTCTTTGCTGTGATCGAGTTCTCGATCACATAGACAGGCCTCGAGCCTGGTGCTACTCCCTGGGTTTCTGAAGAGTAAACCCAGCTGTGGTTGATGGTCAGTCTTGGTGATTTGCTATCAGTATGGTGACGAAAAATTGACTTACACATCAGCGCTCCCGGTGTCCAAGTCCATGTTCAGATACTGGAGCGGTGTTCCAAAACCGACTCGGCTCAGATACTCGCGGTCACCCTTGATACTAGCGGCGTTGACATCGCCAGCTAGTTGATGGTCGTCAGTGAGCGGTCACTCGAACTTGTCACTTGGGCGGCGTGAATACGTACAGTCTCCGATAAAAGAGTTCGTGAGATCATCAGGGACAGTGACACCCCATTTCTGCAGAGCGCGTACGTAGTTGGCGGGACCGTTTGGCGCGTACGACGGGTTGCGAACAAGGTCGACGGTAACGGAGCGACGACCAATCCAACGAGGACGAGAAGGTGTTGCCTGAACTGAAAGAATTGCGAGGCTGCTCAGAAACAGCCCGCGTAGAAAGGATGCCATGGCTCGATGGCGGTGGGGGAGGTAATGTCACTTTGAAAGGAGTGAATGGGAAGAGTCGTCTTCACCTCTAGAGTTGGAGGAAACGAGTGTAGAAAAGAAAGTAACGAGCGGTTGACCTTTTTTATGTAGGTTATCGTGAAGACCTGGGAGGTTTCGGGTCGCAGTGGATTGGAAAGAAGGAAAAATCAGGAAGTCTGGACTGCCCGTGTACCGTGACCTCAAGCAGTCTGGGTTCGGTTCAAAAAGGGAAAGAACGGTGGGAAAGAAGGGAATATGTGTTTGCAGGACGGTCACACAAATCAAGTGGAGTTCTTTTTTTTACCGCTCTCTGGTCATTGTTCGGATGGCAACATGAATACACAACCTTGATGTCTTCAAAAGAAAAAGTGGAAGTCGGTCATTTGGCCTGCCTGTGGAAGTTAGCACTGACAGGACTTTTAGGAAGAATCCTAGATCAGAGCTCTAAATTTCATAGGCTCCCCATGAATGATGGATGGTGAACGTGTAGAGGAAACAATACCAATCAAGAGTTTTCAAATTGTTCCTCAATAGTCACACCATCAACCATTTTCTCTGTTGTTTCCTTCCATGATGCCAGATCCGATGCCTGGAATAGGATGCCTGCATTGGCGAAGCAGCATGAGGGACGTCACACAGGTGCTTCCGGAGACACGCATACGCAAAACAGGGTCAACGTGATGCGGTCACAAGGATGATCTGAAGAGGGTCATGGAAACGTGGGAAATGGTACGTTTCAGCATGCGATTTTGCAAAACGAGTACAGGAGATACGATGAAGTGTGGCCCTCACCTTGTAGCCTGGACCTTATTTCGTCCCACGGCATCTCAAAGATTCACATACCTTTTCTTACATGAACACATCAGATGGCATGAGCTGACCAGTTCGATGTTTGTGTTTGGTGGTTACCTTTTCGGTTCTCTGCCTCTCACCCCGATAAATATTGAGTTTGTCCCACTTGCCCCCTTTTCCTCTTCATTTATTTCCAGTGAAAATGTCTCTGTCATACCAGATTCACACTCAACTCTCTCGCCACTTGAGGTTCTTCTCTCCACATCGCCGGTGGTTCCACAGACACAGACGGCCGTTCGACCGTTCGACTGTTGCACAGCGTCAGGCATTGTATCTGTCCGTCATCAGTTTGCTGCTTTCCCGTCGGTAAGCAACACCAAGCACGCATCCGCGCTTCGCAGCTATCCGTCTGCTGTACTTCTCGCAGCCTCAGGGGTAATGGCTTTCGTGTAGAACGGAGACCCTGTCTAAATTCTCATCGTTTTCCCTAGGATCCAGATTTTCGGATCGTTGCAGCGATCAATAAATCCCGCACGGTCTCACCAGAGACGATCATGAAAAAGCAGGAAGAATAGGTACGTTCTTCGTATTTTCATTGCGATCATCAACTTCTTTCTTACCAAGCTACACTACTTGTAGAGTGAACGAGGTACAAGTTTGATGCCGTCCGTAGTTACGGCTGGTATACGGGTGTCTGTCAAAGTGAGGGTAGAGTGGGTGGGTGGGCGTTGAATGGTTCCAAAGGGAAAAAGCAGCCGAGAGACGACAACCCCCAACCCCCCCCCTTCTATCTTCAGCAGGTGGACGCAGATATGGCTCGTGCGTTCGTACCCCGCCCGTTACCTTGGCGCACCTTGAGTGGCAGCGTCCCCCTCTGGTGCTTTGAGTCTTTGACAGCCAGGCTGTCTGCTTGGCTGTTGGGCTTCTTCCTCTTGTGCAACGTGCCGCCAGGTTGATGTCGTACACTCCCAAAAGCCAGCAAACATGGCCATTCTACTCAATTATCTAATTGCCATTTCTTTATTCTCGGAGCCATTTATTTCTCTCGAGTGACCGTACTGCCCTGTATACGAACCGTTGAGCCGGGCAGCTCTGCGGTCCCGTTGATCACCATCGCTCTTTATTCTTTCCGAAGCCTTTTTTTTTCTGTCCCGCCATGGAAGTCAATCTTCTTGTTCTCGTTCCCGTCCCCCTCCTCTACCCACCGGACTCTTAGCTCAATGCATCTTCTCTTATCGACAGCCAGAAAGCACATGCTCTCGTCGCCACCACTTCGCTTACGACACCCTTTCTTGCCGCGTGGGCGCTCATCACTGTACCCCTCCTGAAAGATGAGACCCCATTGGAGAAGAAGCGTTGCATTCATACATTTCATAGTCTCCGATCCCTGTAGTACCTCACTGGCTGCGAGCACTTCCACAAGAACCATTACGATGAACTAGTAAAGAGATGCAACCTCTTGCAGCATCATGCCACGCCTGAAGCCCCAAAATGGACTACCGACCAACGTCGGGGACCAGGCTGCATATTCACATCGTCTTGGCTATCGATAGTGTCCCTTGCCGATACAGCCCTAATGCATTCCTTCGAGTGGGGGAAGAGCTTGGATTCGTTGTCATGCACCATGTACTGACAATTGGGTATCTCGGTGTGGTAGGCAAGGTGTTTCGCTGCTACACACACCCAGCAGCAGAGAGATATCCAAAACAGCATGGGTGGATGGAGCTGATTCGTCGAGAACTCGGGATGAGTGTCAAGACTGTCACTCTGCGACTGCCCTGGACTTGCAGGGGACGGGAAGGAGAAGCGGGGGATGAATGGAGGATATAAGCTGTGCCCGGCCCACCACATCACTTAAGCTGTCGACATTGTGTCCGTATCCTCGAAGCTTTCTTCAGCAGGACCATCATGACAACCTTCCTCACCGACCGAGCTCACGATTTGCTCGCCTTGGCCCCGGCGTGGGCCTGGGCTGTTGGACTATTGGTGACTTGGTATGTTGTGTCGGCCGTCACCACGTGGTACCGACTTCGGCACATTCCCGGCCCTTTCTTCGCCCGCTTCTCGTATCTTTACATCGGATACCACACTTTCAAGGGCGATTCAGCACGCGTCTACAGCCGTTTCTTCGAAAACTACGGCTCGCTGGTTCGGGTCGGGCCCAACTATGTTGTTACCAGCGACCCAAAGCTGCTCAACCACATCAATGGTGCCCGGAGCCCATATCAGAAAGATGGCTGGTACAGGGGTAGTCGGTTCCTAGCCGAGTACGACAACATGGGTTCTCTTCTTGACGTTGCTGAGCACGACCGGATCAAGGCCAAGACTGCGAGCGGGTACAACGGGCGCGAGAATGGTGCCGATATGGAGCCTGCCATTGACGAGCAGATCGGGGCCCTCGTGGACCTTATACGCCGCAAGTACATCTCAAAGTCTGACCAACAAACCCCTGTCGACATCTCCCAGCTCTTCCGTTATTTCACCATGGACGTCATTACCCGCCTAGGCTACAGCAAATCGTTTGGGCATTTGGCCGAGGGCACCGATGTGTATGGGTGGTGTGCCAATGTGGACGGGGCTTTGACGTTGATGTCTTGTATCTTGGACTTCCCGCTGCTACGTGACATACTCTTCTCGAAGAACGGCCTGGCCCTTGTTGGCCCCAAGCCGACTGACAAAGCTGGATTGGGGAGGGTTCTAGGGTAATACCATCCTTTCATCTCGATCAGACATTGGTATGTAGATGTGGTCAACTAACGCTTTACAACACAGAATTGTCCACAATCTAGTCTCCGAGAGACTCAAGCAGGCAGAAACAGACGGCAAGCTCAGGGGAGACATGATCAATGGCTTCATTCGCAACGGCCTCACCCAGCAAGAGATCGAGGGCGAGGCAGTATTACACCTTATTGCCGGATCAGACACCACAACCAATGTGCTCGCGGGCACCATGTCGTATCTTATGGCCACCCCGCACGTCTATGCCCGCCTGAAACGCGAGATTCAACACGCGATTGAGAGCGGTCTTGTTTCTGCCGACAAACCAATTCGGTACGACCAGGCCCAGAAGCTTCCCTACCTGCAAGGTGTCATCTGGGAAGGCTACCGTATCCGGCCTCCCCTCACGATCGGCCACTACAAGGTTGTTCCGCCCGGCGGTGATACATTGAACGGCGTCTTCCTCCCCGAGGGTACTGCTATTGGGCACAACACACTGGCCTTGACCCGAAACAAGGAGATCTTTGGAGAGGATGTTGAGTACTTCCGCCCGGAGAGATTCAGCGAGGTGGATGAAGCTACCCGGATCAGGAGGTTCAAGGCGCTTGATATCACGTTTGGGGCGGGCCGGTACGCATGTGCTGGCAAGCAAGTTGCTCTGTATGAGTTGAACAAGTGCATTTTTGAGGCAAGTCATACCCAGCGAGAATCTTTGGAGGATGAGCAAGCAATTGACACCACTACAACAGTTGATGCGAAACTTTGACTTCCAGCTAACCAGCCCTGGCAAGGGCTGGAAAGAAGCGCACTCTGTCCAGCCCAAGTATACGGGCATGATGACCAGATTTACCGAGGCTGATTGGGTCTTCAACAAAGGTAACCCTGCTGCTAAGGAGCAGTAGGCGAAAGGTCTACACTGGCTGGTGAACTGGTGAGGTTTTGGTTATGGCGTTTTTATTCCATACTCTATGATGATGATGATAACAGAATGGCCACGATGAACCGGATGTGACGGGTTGTCTTTACTCAACTCTCTCTCTTCCCTTCATACTGACAATCAATATGAGCTGATCTGACACCCCTAGGAAGAAAAGAAACTCATACCGTTTTCTTGTTTTGATGATGATGGCGTTCCGCTTGTGTGTAACAATAAAACTGCTTACCTACCTTCTGTGCAACACGATGTGGTTTTTAGCTAGCTAGCCTATTGTTCTGCAGAGCTGTATCAGCTCATGCACCAACTAGCTGTTCTGTAGATATCCAACTACCGTAACATGGTGTGTACCACAAAGCCTGCAGTGCCGGACCAACTGCATAACATCACTTCAACTTGCGTTAGTTCAAGCTGCCGAAAGTCACCGGCATGGGTACCCGCACCGGCATTGCCCAACTGCCACCATTCTAGGCCAGACGACGAAACAACTACAGGACACCTGGTAGCTGCATGTCAGCACCTACCAAAGAGGCCTACCTACCTACTGTACCTAGTTCCCATACACACATACCTGGTATGCTCGTGTTACACCACCAAACCCAAGCTTGCTGAACAAACTGCATACATTAACCTCTCCCGTCCCGAAGATACCTACCTACCTATCACCATTGTTGTCAAGGCCACCTGCAAGCTAAGTACAAAATCGGATACCTATATAAAACACGACTGGACGTTCCAAGTTATGATCATGTGGCGGCTGACATGTAGAAAAAATACACAAACGTCGATCTTTCATCTGTGAGTGGAAGTTAGGTATCTAGGTAGATTACTACTGTTGATAGGTGGTCAGCTGCCATGATCGGTATCTTCTGAGTTCTGGTACCTAGGAGGACACAAACACACACTTTTGGAAACAGGCTCACGACCTGTACTGCCGGAGGGGATAAGAGGAAAACAAAGGTGAGAATAAGAATCCAAACAGTAAGACAATAGTATAAAATTCCCAAGAGGAATAAAGCAATAATATCTCCAAGCTCACATGTAATCTTACACGCCCAGCCCCCCTATTCTGACTACTCCGGCTCTGCGACCTCAGTTGGTGGTGATCGAAATGTGGTTGATGATGATGAGAGAAAAGCGTAACGATGTCAGACTCATGGACATTGAGAACAAGTGTGTTTGCTTCATTCGCTGTGATTTATTGTAAAAACAAAAAGATGCGTTATATATCGTCTAACCTTCAAAAACCAACACTTCGTTTGAGCCTCCTAAACTCCGTTTGTGGTGTGTATCTGTATAAAATCATCTATAGCTCATCCTTCTCCTCCGCCACCTTCTCCTCATTCACCACCTTGTCCTCTTGATGAGGAACACCCTCCTGCTGGAACTTGACTTGCGCCTCCTCATTCTCCTTGTAGAAATCCTTCAACATCTCATTAATCTCCTCCTGAGTCGGCATCTTGCCGTCTTTACCCGGGTTCAGCTTAATCTTGGTAGCCTTGGGCTCAGCAGAAGCCTTGCTCTTGGTAGCTTTAGGCTTCTTGGTCTTGCTTGAGGACGAAGAAGAAGCTTTAGGCTTGCGCTTCTCAAAGTTGCGCACGCCCTTCATAGCCAGCTCCATGCCGGCCTTGTCGAGTTTCTCCCGCTTCTCTGACAAGTCCTTGACCAGCAGGACGGGATCATCGGTCGCGCCGAGCTTCTCCTGCGCGACGATCTTCTCTTCGAGCCAAGTCGATATGCTGATATAGAGCTGCTCACTCTCCTTCAGGTCGTCGATGACGTAGAGAGGAGGAACGGGGCCGCGCTCCTTGTTGAGGTCCTCCATGGCGGTGGGGACGGCGCTGGTAGTGGAAGTGGTGGAAGTGGCCTCTTCGTCCTCGAGGCCGTCAAAGTCGCCGGGGGAAGACGAAGGGGCGGTGGTCTCGGAGGACGAGCCAACCGAGGAGGAAGGGGTCGAGGCGGAGGCGGAAGCAGCGAGAGAGGATACAAACTCCTCGTGCTCGGCGATCTGCTTCTTGACGTCGGCGACAAAGGTCTTAGTCTGGTTGAGGGCCTCCTGGAGGTCCTTGATGAGAGCGGGTCTCTTGGCAGCCTCTTCGATCCTCTTCTGGATGGGCTGAACAATGTTCTGGAGTTCCTTCAAGCGCTCCTTGATCTCGGCAAGAGTAGAGTCGGCACCGTCGCCGTACAGCCAGTCGCTGGCGTCGCTGGTCTTTTGCTCCAGGGTGGCTCTCTCCTCGGCGGTGGATGCGCCGACAAAGTCCTCATTCTCAATCAGATCCCGGATGGTGTAGGTATAACCCTCGAGTTGGTTGAAAAACTCCTCACGCTGTCTGCGTGCGCGGTCAGACGCCTGGAAAGCCTTGAGACGGTCCTTGATGGCGGTGAGATCTTCCTTGGGAAGCTGAGCAATGCCAGCCTTCTCCACGTTAAATTGAACAGGGATAACAATGAGCTCCTTCTTCTTCTCGACAGGCTTTCCGTCAGCGGAGGCAGAAGCAGAGGCAGAAGCGGATGAGGCACTCTTTGTGGAAGAGGACTTGGCGGAAGAGCTTTTGGTGGTCGAGGAAGAGGAAGAGGACGAGGATTCCGCCTCGGCACCCTCGGTCTCAGAATCACCCTTGATCGGCTGCTGCTCCTTCTTGCCAAAGCCAAAGAGGTTCTTGACTCCGTCAACAATACCCGGCTTCTCGGCGGCCTCGACTTCGCACTCAACAGAGACCTTGGTAACATCGACCTCGCCGTTCTCGTTGGCAAGACGGACGCCAACCTTGAGCTTGATGTCTGCCTTCTCGCACTTGTGCTTCTCAACGAGCTCCGCAACAGTAGCAGTCAAGTTGGCCGTCACGAGCTTCTTGATGTCGTTCTCAACGGAGCCAGACTCAACAGAGGGAACCGCCTGGTAAAAGTGAACAACAAAGTCCTCCTTGTTGTTGGTGAAAGTAAGCTCCTTGGCGGGCGCACCAAAATAGGAGTTGGCGGTCCAAAGGCGCTGGTGCTTGGGCTTGCCCTCATCGGTGGTCCATCTCATACCGGCGGGGTACTGAGCAGCCTCGGAAATCCGAATCTCCTTGACGCGGAAGCTGGGGCTGAGCTCGGCAGCCCGGAAGCCGGCACCAAAAACGGCGGCCTCGTCCGAGTTGACGTTGGTGCGAATCTTGTCGGAACCACCAAGGATGCTCTCAAGCTGTCTCTGAACGAAAGGAGTGCGCGAGCCACCACCATGAAGAATGACGGAGTCGATGTCCTTAACCTCGAGGCCGGCGGCATTGAGCGCATTCTGAATCGCGACGTTGACCTTCTCAATGTAGACAGAGGCCATCTCCTCGAACTCAGCACGGGTGATCTTGTACTTGAAGTCGACATCCTCGTAGAGACCCTCGAAGCTGGCAACGGTGTTCTGGTTGGCGCTGAGGACATGTCTGACGCGCTCGGCATCCTTGGTGAGCTTCGCAATGGTACGGCCGTGGGCGCTGACGCTCTCGGCGGTAATGGAAGCCTTCTGGGCCTTGGGGGACTCGACGAACTGACGGATCATGTCATCGACGATGAGAGAGTTGAGCGCATCACCGCCAAGGGCACGGTCCCAGCCACTGCCGAGAACCTGGACCTCCTGAACGGTCTTGTTGAACTTGCCAATATCCTTGACGGTGCGGCTCTGGAACTTGAGGATCGTGGCAGTAGTAGAGCCAGCGCCCATGTCAAAGACCATGTGGTGCTCGGGCTTCCCGCCCTCGTTGACGTTGGGGAACTGTCTACTGGTGGCATAGTTGAGACCCACAGCCAGACCCTCGCTGATGAGAGAGAGGACCTTCAATCCGGCGAGGTCAGCGGCCAGCTCAATGGCGCGCTTCTCCTCAATAGTATAGAACGGCGGAATGCTGAAGACGACCGAGCGCACAGAGCTGCCCTTTCCGGCGAGCTCCTCGGCGTTGGCGCGAATGCTCTGCAGCTCCATGGCCAAGAGCTCCTCGACGAGCCATGCCTCCTCCTCGGGTGTGAATGCGCCAGCGCTCTTGAACGCAGTGGTCCCTCTCGTCTTGTGCGCAACCATTTGCAGAGCCGGGTGGCGCTTCGCATATTCCTTCACTTCGGCGGCGTCGACGGGGAGACCGAGGAGGGGCTTGAGGTTGGGAAAGGTATCGCCGGGGAATCGCGGGGCCAGGGCCATGGCGTCAGAGCCGTACGCTCTTTCGGGGAACACGCCTTTCTTGGGGCCATTGTGGGAGGGCTTGAAGGTGACGGCGGAGATTTCCTTTCTCCTCGAATCTTTTGTAAGAACAATCTCTAGTGGAATGCCTGGTTTTACCAGCGCCGCCTTGATGTATTCTGTCCCCAAATCAACACCTAGAACGGCCGAGACGGCGAAGACGTGGGAGGAGAAGAGGAAGATGGCCGAGAGTAATATTGACAACGGCGATATTGTTGGCCGCGCCATGATGGGCGATATGTGTGTGTTGCGTGTCGGAATCGACAATCGCAGTGTTGGGATTGTGTTTGCAACAATTCGTTGGTGGTGTTTAAGTGTCCTTGCTGGTAGGGACAAAGGCTTCCCTCTAGGTGCAAGTAAGTGGAAGCTCCAGCAAGCTGTCAAGTTCCCCGCCAAAATAAACCGCTAAATGCAACGGGTATTGAGATGCACGCAAGAGCTCTCCAAATTGAGGAGTCTGGTTTGGCAAAATAGCAGAGAAGTTGCCTTGAAATAAAAGACAGATCACTGCAAAACGTAGGTCATAGAAAATGTTTTGATTTATTTTTTGTTGGTGTTTCGCATTCAAACTGGCACAGCTTATCTTCAACTCGTCTTTCGCAAGTGGCTACGTTGTTCACACCAAAAGGACAACTTGTGAAAGTCCAAAGACCCCTGTTCCATTGATGCCATGGCCAAGCTCTGGTCAAGCTCTGGCCAATCACCTCTCTGTCTTCTGAGCGATCGGAAAATGCTGTTCAGATTCCGAGACCGGTTGGGGTCCGATTACCTAATTGCCAAGAGATGTGGCTTGGGAATCAGAAGAGCCAAGTCATTCGAGGACTCACCATTTCTTTGTGAAATCTGTTCACTTTCGTGTTGTAGGATAAAAACTCTTTTAAGATGCCAATTAGGTCGTTAATTTTTGGAGACAGATTTCTTTTGGTTGAGGAAGGACTTGTTCGGCAACAGAAAGGCCGAAGTGTGGGGCCGAGATCCCGGACCCGGACCCGGAGCGGTAAAGTGGAGACCGGCCCGGCATTGAGCGGATATGTTGCCCAGAGGCCAGTTGAACTCGAAGAACCATCCAGAATCTCGAAATTCAGGAGTAGACAAGGCTAAAAAGACTCAGTTAAAGATTTCATATAATTTGAAATCGCTGGACAATTTTAGCTTAAAACAACAAGATCAAACAGCCATGCAATACGAGAAAGCTGTCTAGGCCTTGCTGCAAATTTCGCATGGTATGCATCCCAGAGTGATGTGATGAAATGGTTGTCATAAGCTTCGAGTTGTCTTATATATAGGCATAAATCCAATCCCTAGAGGGTTTACGCCCCAGTCTTCTCCCTCTGCGCACCTAACGTAGCCTCCTTCTGCAGCTGCTTCAGGGCCACTTCATAAGCCGCGACCCGATCATCGGCAAAGTCAGTCTTGCCGTCACCACCCTCGGGCGTAGCGGTGATTCTCACGCGCTCAACTGGAGCAGTTCTCATAATGCTGGTGGTAGCGTTCTTGCCCTCGCCAGCAAAGTCTCTCCAGAAACGCCTGGCCTGAGAGTGCTCGAGCAGCGTCCATGAGTGACCCGCACGGCCGGCACGAGCGGTTCTGCCGACACGATGAACATATGACGTTTCGCTCATGGGGAGATCATAGTTTATGACGTGTTCCAGATTCAACAAATCGATACCGCGGGACACGAGATCGGATGCCACCAGAATGCGGACCTTGCCTCGGGAGAAGGCACGCAAAGTGCGGGTACGACGACTGGTTTGTGTGGAAGAGGTAAGTGTGCCGATAAGAGGTTCGAGGTCGGGAACAAGAAGGGCGAGGAGACGGGAGAGACGAAGGGCGGCTTCGTTGGACTTGGTGAAGATAAGGACTGTTGTGTCGAATTTCCGTTTTGGTGTTGTGGCCTTGACTTTGGGTTTCGGTTTCTCGGCTTCTGATTCTGAATCTGATGATGAGGAGGAATCTGAGCTGGAGTCGGAGTCAGAGTCGGAACCAGAATCAGAATCAGAATCGGAGTCGGAGTCGGAACTTGAGTCTGAATCAGAATCGGATGAAGATTCAGAGTCGCTAGTCTCCGAGGCAGATTCCTTGGCTTCCTCAACCTTTGTGACAGTCTCTTCGTTGATGGCCGTCAAACTATTAAGCAGATCGACCAGGTACAGAGGCTTAAGACTTGGGTCACGGATCTTGATGGCCGACTCCTTCAGGAGTGGCGGCAGCGACTGTTCACCGGCCTTTGTGCCCTGCAAGACGACGAGCTTCGGCCTGGATAGCTTCAGCTGGTTGAAGAGACTGATATCCTTGGCCATTGTTGCACTGAGAATGACTTTGCGAACTCCAGACTTGTTGGACTTGGCAAAGCTACGGCAGTGCGGTTTGCCCTCGTCGGTGTTGAGCTTCTTCAGCACCGCATTCAGCCATTCTTGGTAGTCTTGCGACAGCAGCTTATCGGCCTCGTCCACTACTAGCCAGCGAACATAGGTCAACTTGAATCCGCGCGTCTTGTCGATATGGTCAACGAGACGGCCAGGGGTGCAGATGAGGATGTCGACATTTGGTACGTGCTCGACGGTATGGTAGGGTAAGGGTTCAACGTAGTGGGGATCGTTGGCATCCAACTCGTCTTCCGCATCATCCTCCAAAAAGTCCCACGGACGACGCTGCTTTTGCTTCCACCTTTCGTATCCGTCGGGGTTGTATTGTTGTTTTGTCGTCATGATCTCCAGCTGCTCTTCCTTGAACGACTTATTGCCCACAGCAGTCCCGATCCTGACCTTTTTGTCCTTCCAATTTGTATAAGCAGAGGCGCAGGCTTCGCAGGCTTGTTGCACCTGCTGCACCAGATCTCTTGTCGGCAGCACGATGATCGCTCTGAGTCTTGTTAAGGGATAATAACTGAGATCTTGGATCATTGGGAGCACATATGACAGCGTCTTTCCAGAACCCGTAGGAGCAGCAATGACCAAGTCCCCTTGCCTGTCCGGTTGAGGCAGCAGCATAGGAAGAACCACTGTTTGAACCGCAAATGCATCGTTGAATCCCTTCTCCTTCAAAATTTTGGCCGATTCTGATGGAATGCCAAGCTCTTCAAAGGGTCGCCTCATGTCGTCGGTCGCTTGGATGGGGGAAGCCAGCCATGGGGGTAACGTCTCGTACGTCAACTGCGATTCGTCCGGTACGACCGGTGTGGGCTGCGGGATGGGTTCGAGTCCATGTTCCACTGCCGGTTCCTCCTCCTCGTCGTCTACTTTCTCCTCGCCGTCCACGTCCATAGCATCCTCCTCCGCTGCGGCCTGTGCGCGAAGAGCTTTTTCGACCTTTTCGAAGACCGCTTTGTGCCTGCTGCGCACGCCCGTGTCGTCCTCCTCGGTTTCCTCCACAGCCGCCTTCTTCTTCTTTTTCTCACGCTTAGGTTTTCGCTTGTCTTTTTCTTCTGCTTCCTCGGCAACTCCATCGACTTCCGGTTGAGCGTCATCTTGAGCTAGCTTCGACTCGGGGACTTCAGGTATTGGCTCCACTTCCTCTGGCGTATCCTCCTCAACGACCACTTCCTTCTTCGACTCTTTCTTAGATTCTTTCTTTCGCTTCTTGGGCTTTTGTTCTGCCACATCGTCGTCATCTGTCTTCGACCGTTTCGACTTTTTCGGTTTCTCTTCCGCTGGTTCCGGAACCTTTTCCTCTATCTTTGGTGCCGGCGCGCTGATTACCGGCGCAGGGACGTCGTCACCATCTCCGAAAGTAATCTTCGTCGGCTTCGCATTCGGGTCGACGCGTCGCACGTAGGGCTGCAGCCAGGATGGCGTTTTTGGGCCGGTAGGCTCCGGTTCTTGTTCATATTGTTCTTGAGGATGTACATGTGCGCGACTCGGGTGAATGTATGATTGGGCTGGAGGAGGCGGCGGCGCATAAGATCTCGGGGGTTGCGACGGGGCCGGCGACGCAGCTGCTGGAGTCCTCGCAGGAGGCTGCGCCTGCGCCGCCTTGGGTTTTGGCGGGGGTATATATCGATTGTACATATTGGCGTTCAATTGAATCAACAGTGACGGAAATAAGTATTCGAAGCGCTCAGTTTATCTGAGGCTGTTTCAATGCGAGGAATTGGCTATTGCGGCGCAAAGGAAAAGCTCCCATCTTCGAGCTCCCCGGGTTCCTGAATTATTAGTGGGGTCCTGGACTTTTTTCTGGGGCAGGTCGTGAACTGCCAGCGCTGACCGCTCAATACCCCTGCTTATCGCTTGTCTTGGACATCTTATCTGACTCGACCAGGAACGCCCCTGGCATGTGTTATTGATTGCTTGTCCGCTCACCTCACCCAAGCAACTCTCATTCATCACTTAAACGCCAACACGGAAGTCAGTGAGTCTAAAGAAGCACATCATGAAACATTGTGTCAAGGAAATATATTTCAAGAAATCATAACTCCATTGATTGCCCAAACCCTTGGAAAATGAGTCCTTGGGACTTCCAACAGGAAAGATGGCGCCGACGTACAACATTGCCATGATCAGCGACTTCTTCTACCCGCAACCAGGAGGAGTCGAGAGCCACATATACCAGCTATCAACCAAACTCATCGACAGGGGCCACAAGGTCATCGTCATCACCCACGCTTACGAGGGCCGCACGGGGGTGCGCTATCTCACCAACGGCCTCAAAGTCTACCACGTCCCCTTTCTCGTCATCTTTCGTTCTGCCACTTTTCCGACCGTCTTCTCCTTTTTCCCAATCTTCCGCAACATCATCATCAGGGAGCGCATCAACATCGTCCACGGCCATGCTTCCCTCAGCAACTTTTGCCATGAAGCCATCCTCCACGCCCGAACCATGGGGCTGAGGACTGTGTTCACAGATCACTCCCTCTTTGGCTTCGCCGATGCCGCGAGCATCTTGACTAACAAGCTACTGAAATTCACATTGAGCGACGTCGACCATGTTATCTGCGTGAGCCATACTTGGTAACCCTTCCCACCCCTTTTCTTTTCCTATATATGAACCCATTACTAACCCATAAAAACAGCAAAGAAAACACCGTCCTCCGCGCCTCCCTCGACCCCCTCATGGTCTCCGTAATCCCCAACGCAGTCGTAGCAGAAAACTTCAAACCCCTAACCCACACCTCCTCCTCCGGCAGCAACCACACCTTTTCCTCCCCTCCCCAGCACTCCCAACCTCACTTCCCCCCCGCCCGCCCTCTCGGACCGCACGACATCGTCACCATCGTCGTAATCTCCCGCCTCTTCTACAACAAAGGCACCGACCTCCTAACCGCCGCCATTCCCCGCATTCTCGAAAACCACCCAAACACCCGCTTCATCATCGCCGGCGACGGTCCAAAGGCCATTGACCTAGAGCAAATGATCGAGCAAAACGTCCTCCAAGACCGCGTGGAAATGCTCGGCCCCATCCGCCACGAAGAAGTGAGGGACGTCATGGTCCGTGGCCACATTTATTTGCATCCTTCTCTCACAGAAGCGTTTGGAACCGTCATCGTGGAAGCCGCCTCTTGCGGACTATACGTGGTATGCACCCAAGTAGGCGGCATCCCCGAAGTTCTACCAAACCACATGACCGTCTTTGCCAAACCAGAAGAAGACGACCTAGTCGCCGCCACGGGGCGGGCCATTGCTGCGTTAAGGGCGAATAAAGTCCGCACGGAAAATTTTCATGAGCAAGTAAAAAAAATGTACAGCTGGACCAACGTGGCCATAAGGACAGAACGCGTATACAACGGGATATCAGGGGCGATAAGCGAAGCGGAGTTTTATGGGTACGATGAGAATACCACGACCAACACCTGGAGCGCGGCCACAAGAGGGAGGTCGGGAGTACAAAGTTTTGCGCTGATTGATCGACTAAAGAGGTACTATGGGTGTGGGATCTGGGCGGGGAAGTTGTTTTGTTTGTGTGTGATTGTGGATTATTTGCTGTTTTTGCTGCTGGAGTTGTGGTTTCCACGAGACAAAATTGATATCTGCTCGGATTGGCCGAGGAAGAAGCCGCAACTGACGAATGGGAAGGGGGAGAAGAAGAAGAAGGAGAAGGAGGAGTATATTCTTTGAAGCCGAAATGTGGCATGCCTGGGAGTCTGGTTTTTGGGTAGGTACCTAGCGTGGATGGGAGTTTGGTGTTTGATGGATCAAAACGGTTCTGGGGAAGCCGTTGGGAACGGTTGGTGTATATAACGGCGGGGTTTGACGTACATAATAATACTAATCCAGCGGGAAATGAAATAAATATTCTCTGTTTAGTTGATGGGCTTCAATCATGGGAGACCAGGACAGCGAAGAGGAACAGCAAAAAGTAAGTGATCTCTTGATTGATGTCCAAATTTTGCATATACTACCAACCAATTCCTTATTATACCCAAAGTAGACCGAGACCGTCAGATATGCGGGTCTTAAACTCCCAAAACGCCAATTTTGTTATCCAGTCAAGTTCCAAAGAAGAATAAGAGGAAGAAAAAGAATCACCTAAACCCAGGCCGATACCCACCCCCATGATGCGCGCCATGCCCCGCCCCGGCTCCAGCACTCTCCGGCGGCCCCTCGTCCCAGAAAGGCTGCAACATACTCAGATTCTGAAAAATAAAGTTGATCTCAGCCTGTTCCTGAGGTGACCAGTTCCCCTGCGGCATGGTACTCCAGTCGTGCACGATCTGGTGGATATCCCTTAGCAAATCCTCCGCTTTTCTCCGGTCGGCAATGCGTTTGTGCTGAACGGCCACATGGACCCGTTGTCGAGACCAAGTACTCATTTTCAGCCGGTAGAGTTTGCGGAGGAGCTGGATGCACCGCCGGACTTCAGCCGTAGAAGCCTTGGGGTCGGCGAGGTCTTGCGGGTTGGGGATGGCAGAGGGAGACGGCTGAGGGGGTGGTGGTGGTTTGGACAACCGTGGGCCGTTGTTGTTGGGCATGGAACTGGGAGGAGGAGGGGGTTGCGCGCCATAAGACTCGCCGCTATATCTTGTGTAGCCCGTCTCTTGGGTGCCGGTCGTTGTCCCGCTGTTTGGTGTAGTCGGGGTGGAACTGCCGTATGACGGTTGCGTCTGTGGTGGTGGTGGTTGGTAGTACTGATGAGGGGGGTTGGTCGGGGAAAGGCCGGGACGGAGATGACTTGCGCCACCACCGCCGCCGGAAGGGGGAGCAGAAGAATACGAGTTGTAGTGAGGCTCCGATTCCATGATGGGATTGAGGTTTGGGCGGCCGGTCGGAGCTGAGCCGTAACGCGCCGTGCTGGGTCCTCCTCCTCCCCCGTACATGCCACGGGGCACGCTGGTGCCGTTCATGCCGATCGGGCCCGGGTAGGGCTGGTTGTACGGAACACTGTCGCTGTAGGCATCGTCGGACGCGATGGAAGGTGTGCCGCCGAACTGGGCTACGCTTGATTTGCGTTTGAGCTTGTCAAGTGCTCCTTTCATGAAGCCCCCCATGGTTGCGGTTGCTTTGGGGGTGCCCGGTTCTCGAAATATTATGACAGTGAGGAGGTGCTGATAGCAAAAAGGACTTGAGGTTGCACTTCAGTCCCTTGTGCCGGTTACCTCGGTGGAAGGGTGAGAGCGATGTCGTGTAAGTCGGCAATCAATCACCTCTCACCAAGAGACAACAAAAGTGTACGAAACAACAATAATAGCAGGCATATAGCAGCTTCGTGTTCCGCGATTTCAATCGATGTGATCACCGAAGCGTAACACTATAAGGGCCTGAAGACCGAGCAAAGGAAAGGAAAGCATGCCGAACAGCAGGGCTTGGGGGGGACGGCAGAATGGAGAGATGGGGGCACTCACTCGACCTTCCGACATGTCTCTCCAATTTGGTGACCGGAAATCTGCCCGCACTACTCTTTACACCACCGATTGAAAGATGCACGCACCCAAGGCATGTTCATCGGTTCGGTGGGCGATCGCCATACTTGCAGTCTGTATGTCTGACAAGTCACTCGAGCACTGTATACATGGTACCCAAGTAGGCCGTACGAAACAAAAGTTCCTGGACCCCTGCAAGCTGAGTTGTGGCTGCATGAGTAGGCTTTCCACAGGTTCGAGGTCGAAGCGCCCATTTCTCCGCTGAGCTGTATTGGTGTGAAGGTGGTCGACTTCCTGAACCTATCGCGCTAGCACTGCCCGCAAGGCTCCCGGGGGGTGTTTTGGAGAAGATTTCCATGCGCGACAACTCAACATTTCCAGTTCAGACCACGGGTGCTTGCGCCAAACCCACTGTGTTATCGCAAAGTGATGCTGTAATCGGTACGGAGATATGAGCCATTCAAATAGAAAGAAATCACTTTGGAGACCTCATGTAGTATCAGACTTGGGAGGAGATGGTGTACTCGAGACCGGAGACCGAACCATTTATTGTTCTCTTCTCCAATTAGAGCCGAATTTCTTGAGATAAAAGTACAGTATTTGCGCTTTTGACCCTGACGAGTACTTTGTCAAGGACCTGGATTTCAACCTGGACGTTGAACTTTAGCCACTTTCCAGCTTGCTTGTTACCGGTCCCTATCTCCTCGACGCTGGTTTGCGGAACCTTGGTCAGGTCGCACCTCAAGCTGACCATTTGTTCATGTGCTGCAGCGAAGTGTTAGCAGAATGCCGATAAAAAAGAAAAAATAGTTGACAGCCAGCCTACTCTTATCGGTGGCATCGAGCCGTGTCGGTGCTTCGTCTCTGTCAGAGGCCACAAAGACAATGTCTCTCCAGACAGGAGTTGCTGGTCCAGATACAGAACTGTTTCGCTTGTTGCGTTGGACGGGATAATCGCTCGCCTTCATCGAGAAATTGCAGTCGTGTGTGACTATGATAGCCTTGTTAGGGAACAGCGCGTCGCCCTTCTGAACAAACCACCGGATCTGATCGAGTGCCCACTCCATCCCCTGAGAGTCAATATTGACGTCGGAGTGGAGATGATTCTCGTATGAGGCGTAGGGCCTCCGAACTTTTATCCCATAGTGTCTGGGGCAGTCCTGTACGAACAGAGGTTTCTCCGTGTACACGCCCAGTGATTTGATGATGGCGCCCTTTGCAACGGCAGCCCAGCAATCTTCACCTCGCTCGACTCCAATTCTGTGCTTTTTGCAAAAGTCTTGCACTTTGCTGTGCAGATAGGGGCTTTGCGCAAATCCCCCCGAGAGGAAGAGTTGCTGTCAAAAGCATTATTAGCATGGTTATTCTCGCGTTGGCAGGAATTTACTCACCTTCACAGGAAGATCCTCCTCAACTTCAATCAGGGTTATGGCTTGCTCGACGAGATACAGCGTTCTCTCGACAGAATCGTTAAACATCTCCCTGAGATCATCGACCGTCATGCTCAAGGTGCCGCTCATAAGCCCCCTGGCCTGATCGTCAATCGTTCCAATTCCTCTGGGAAGCTGAATAGGAACCGCCAATCCGTTATCTTGTCCATCGAACGCATGCTTGATCGGTTGGAACTTGTCTTGCATTCTCCGGAGTCTGGGTCTCATGATTGAGTGCCCTCCTGTCGTGGGCTGTTTGACTCCTTCGTTCTTCAGCTTGTCCCAGTCGTCTGGTCCCAATCGGTCTTCTGCAAATCTCTCGAAGCTCGCATCAATTCGAGTAGAGCCGCATGTGTCACCTGGAGAAATCAGATCATCAGTTCCAGTGGCACGCTGACTTCCGAAAGCATCGGGAAGGGTGGCCGAGCAACGTACCCAGGGGATCGCCGACTTGTTCCAACTTGATTTGTTTCATTTCATGATCAACGCTGAGAACCTTGAATGAGGCAAGATCCTGAAGTTCTGATTAGCTTGCGTCAGAAGCGTCTCTCGATGGTGTTCACTTACCACTGTTCCACCTCCCGCATCGACAACGATAAAACAGTCGTTCTGCATTCGAGTCAGTCAAATCGACCTTTCCGCGTATAATCGTATTCTCGGGTTACCTTTCTGAATCGAAGGTGGTTCTCGCGCCATGCTTCGCGAAGGGTGTAGTGTGCGCAAGCTACCGGTTCGGGTACAAACGACACATTCTTGAGGTGAGGAAATCGTTCCGAGTTAAAAGCAGCTCTCACGGCACGATAGGTCGAGTTCAATGCTCGGTCGGACCAAATCTGGTCAGGTGTTAGCATGCAAATCTCTGGCTATCTCGCAGGTATGTGACTTACAGCAGGATGGGTGACGACAAGGTCCATCGGGATATTGGACAAAACATGCCTTCCTATCTTCTCCTGAATCTCCGCATGGGCTTTCTCGGCAATGTTGTCCAAGTAGTCTTTGACAATATCTTCGGGTTCTTTCCCGAGATGTTTTGGAATGCCGTTTTTGGTTACTTCCTCCTTGCTCAGATCAAGGAGTCGCAACTGTTCGAGCAGCCCACCCAAGACGCGCAGCTCGCTAATACGATCTCCAACATGTTCCAGCTGGATTTTGGTTTCTTTGAGAACCAGCGAGTTGTCGTCAATATCATAACCCCATTGCTGGCAACCTTTCGGAGTTAAGGAGTACGAATATTGTGAGGGCACCTTATCCTTCACTTCCCTGGGAGGCCAGTCTTGTATGACCTTGATATTGTCCGCAAACGCTTCCAGCTCCATTTCTTTGAGGGTCGAGGCGGATACGGTCAAGTACGCAACGCCCGTGAAAGTAGTTCCATAGTCTAAAGCCACCTTCAGACGAGTTTCGCCGGTTGGTACGGTAGCCTGGGTTTGAGGTCGGAGTGGTGCTTTACTGTCAAAGGTCGTAGGCTGGTTCTGCTGCCGCACCCCCGAGCTAAACGATGTCTGTCCCAGACTGAGTGGTTTCATGTCCAAAGTGAATGTATTAGGGAGAGGTGGTTGTTTTCCGAAAGATGGGAGGGTCAGAGACGGGAGCTGTGGTGGCGACATCGCAGACTGAGAGTGAGGTTGTGACGGTGTTCCATACGTTGAGGGACCAGGGGGCTGCCATGGCCGTCCTGTCACTGATGGTGGTGGTGGTGGTGGTGGAAGATCTTTCTGTCCATCGTACAGGGAGAGCTGGGGATAGGATGCCGGAGCAGACATTGCCGGAGACGGGGCTCTCACCGGTGTTGCCGTGTTGGTGGGAGTTTGTAGTGAGGCAGATGTCGGTTGTTGAGACGGAAAAGGCCTTCGAGCGAAGATGCCTGGTGGAAGTCCACTGTTGAACTGGGGTGGTGCGGATGCTGTTGTCGACGACGATGAGAACGAAGGTGGCGCCGGTGGCGCGGAGGAAGGAGGAGGTGGTGGTGCTCGAGACATCTTAACGGAACACACTGGACACCACGAATTGACAACAGACGTCAAGAAATGATATTAAACCAAAAGAAATTGACGATGAGGAGATCTATCTACCTGAAGGGAGTAGGTACTGAGGAAGGTGAGGGGTCCAGGAACTCCTGACCTGTCATTAGGCGCCTCTCAACTCAGCTGAAGGAGGGGCTGACGGGATGGAATTTCAGGGGATTTTGAGAACATGGAAATGGGGAAAGCTTCCATGAGCCGTCCCTTCATTCAGGTTTCGACTTTCCACTAGGTTGTCGGAGTCCAGTGTCTGCCTATCTGCCATTGGTGGCTACTCCTCCCTGGTGGGCTGCCAGTACCAACCCACCGAAAGTCTCTCCGCCCTCTCTCCCAAATCTCGAACTCCCAAATCTTCTCAAACCATACGAAGTAGACCACCACTACGACAAAGGCCAATACATTGGGAGACAAGGCTGTGGCTGTGAGCACTGGTGCGATGCGACACGCTACCAATGCAGCCAGTGGCGCTACTAGCGCTTCTGCAATCCTGCACTGCGCCATAAAATTGAGTGGAGGGGACGGGACGTGGACGACGCATGTGTTGTTCAGTGATATGCACTGTGCGTGTTGAATTCTGTCAAAAGGACGATTACTTCCAGAGAGACAAACTGAACATGGGTACGAAGTAGGTTGGTAGGGTGGGTGAGGGGGAATGGCTGAGCCTGGACCTGCACTTCATATTCAGCTGCGGGGTGATTCGACCTGAGATGGCCAGGCAGATACGGTGACCAGGCTGCGGACAGGCGTACCACCAAAACCTTCCCTCTCTACTGGATTCATGCTATCTCATCAACGTTGGGCCTCGACAACGGGACCTGGGACCCTCGTCATTGCGCGCGCACGGGATCCCCCATCTTCCAATTATATCACCCCTTCAAGACCATCGTCTATTGCGACGCAAGCAAAACGACTTCATGGACAGACAAGTTGTGCCATATTCGACCGGACCAGTGATCGGGCGCCCTTACCATCAACAACCAATATCCCGTCCTCCAACTTACTCGCCAGGTGGTTTATCCAGTCATCCCCCTGATATTCCTCCTGGTGTTCCTCCTGTTGTTACTTCTGGTGGTCCTCCTATTCTCCCTCCAGTTGGTTCTCTTAGTGGTCCTCCCGTGGTGACCACGGGTATTCCTGGTATCAATCCCAGTGGCCCTCCTGGCAGTCCTCCTCCGAATCGTCCTGGCAGTCCATTAGACAGTTCATCAGTATCCTCGCAAGGTTTTCGAAGCACCATCCTTTCACGGGTACATGTCGGCAATATGTTTCCCTCAAGAAGGTCTGGGGGCGGTAGCAACCCCAAGAAGTCATCAAGCACCAGGAGGGCCATCGAGCAGGTGGAGAAGGACCCAGAGGTCATCCATAGACTACCGCTCGAAACCCTCCTGAAACTACCTGAGCAACTTTTCAATGAGTTGGAGCCCAGAAGACTCCAAGGTCTTCCCAAAGAAGTGCTAGCAAAGGTCTCAGTAGAGAGGCTGATGCTTGTACCTGATTTGCAGAAGCTCCCGCCGTCGACACTGGCACGACTACCCGCTGCCTGCCTCGTGGATCTGGGAGGAGATGTCCTTAAAGCTCTGGCATACACAAAGCCCGAGAAGATGGCCGAGGTCTTATCGCAGTTCCCCTGGGCCGATGGGAAGCTCCACGACGCCGCACTTCGCGAACTGCAAAGAATTCACCCCGAAAACTTCGTGAACTTGCCTCCTCCTGTTCTAGCCAGACTATACGAGTCCTCGCCCAAGTTTTTTCACGAACGCATACCACCAGACGCCTGGAGATCTCTGAGCGCTGCACAAGAGTCCAGTCTCCCACCAGAGATCCTACCCATCGCACAGAAGGCCAGGCGTTCGGGTCAAGGGCAGGACAATCAAGCGGCTGTATTTCGCCCACCGCAGTCTATCTCATCCACCCAGTCAACTCGATCAGCTCAGTCTACCCAGTCTACAATATCCGCGTTACCGATGCAGTCAGATTTCAACTTTGGTAGCTTTTTTGAACCCAGCGGCACCTGGGGACAGTCCACGCCTTCTACCAGCATATCGTCATCTCCTCTCCCTATGCGACCACTCCCGTCCCTACCGCAGTCAGTGGTCGTTCAGCCGGCTGGTGATCCTCGACTCGGTGATCTGAAAAAAGAACTTGATGATTTGAGGCGGGAGAAGACCGATCTTGATCGTCAGATAGGAAGTCTCATCAGTGAAAAGCAGTTTCTTGCCGATGAAAAAGGACGACTGGAACAGGAGAAAAAGGTGGCCCGGCAAAAGATTTTTGACTTTCTTCGAAACAACAAGGTCCCAGTGGACGAAACAGGAAACGCCGAACACCAGCTTTTAAACTTTGCCAGTCAAATGTCTAAGCAGTCGGGGGAAAACTGGACAGCTTATAAGTACTGGTACGATGAGGGTACAAAGTTCAAGGAACAGATTACCGCCTTGGAAGCGGGGACTGCCGATTTGCAGCTCCGACTGCAGAGGACCACAGAGGCCTGTCAAACGCTGAAGGAAAAGCAGGTGAATCATGAGCGTACCAAAGTTGAACTTGGAAGATATAGGAATGAGTACGCGGAGCTAGAAATGCGTTGTCAGCAGGCCGAGGGTACGTACAAGCAAAAGCTAGCAGCAGAGACACACGATTTGAAGGTGCAGCTGGAAACCGTTGAAGCCCAACACCGCCAGATGATGCACGAGGCAACCACCAAACTGGGTCAGGAAAAGCAGACATTGGCTCAGGAGATTAGGACCTTGCAAGAGGAAAATGCTCGCAACATACAGAAGTGGGAGGAAAGTCGGCAGAATGAGCTGCATACACTTCAAGAACATTTCCAAGGGCAAGTCAACGAGGTTCAACGTGGTTTCGAAAATGAGCTCGCGCGAAAAGAGGAGTTGCACCAGCTAGAGATCAAAGACCTAAAGGAAAGGGTCAGGTCTTTGGAAAGCAGTCTCGTGGATAATTCAGATGACTTTCGGCCAGCGACGGACGACTTGCTCAAAAACAGCTATGAGCAACTTTCGCTTGCGATCGAGACAATCACCCATAATCTCCGTGTAGTCGACTTCCCACGAAGCAGTAATCTTGATCCGGACGGTTTCCTCCAGACTCACGAAAGGACGGAAGCCAAGTTTTTGCTTCGAAGCGTTATATGGCAGCAGATCCGAAACGGGTTCTTCTGCTCGCCTTTTGGTCTCGGTGCCCTTGGTCCTGGAGAGGGCAAGAGAAGACTCCTAGAACTGTGGATCCAATATAGAAGATTGATCGGGGGGTCACCGCCACCCACAGGTAAGTCGTGCTCCTTGTGGGCATTGTGTTGACATATTCGATTCTCACACCGTTCTTCTAGTTTCTATACCTCTCGGAGAGTACGACGTTCCAGCTGTGGAGAAGGACAGCATCGATGTTTTCCGATCGGACAAGGAAGCAAATAAATGGAGATCTTCCACCTTCCAAGCTATCATGTCGGCCTTAAAATCTGCAAACTCCAAGGATCATTTGGGCGGAGGGGTGATAACACCGTACTTCAACAACCGCGATCAGATTCATGACAACATTCTCAGTATTCTGGACCAAGTCGCCCCCGGGAGCATAACGGAGGACATCGGGGACAAGGTTTCTAAACTTATTGACAGGGCCGGCGAGCTTGCCCTTCAATTTGGGATGCAGAGAGCGGAACTAGGCCTCAGGGGTGCTATCAAAGGCGTCCAGATGGCAATCGGTCGCGACTTTATCGACTGCTATGATGACGATGGACAGGGAGAGGTGAAGGAAGTAGTTCTTACCATCACTCCGATGTGTTACAAGGCTGGTGATGGGCGGAATGACTTACACACCCCCAAAGTTATGGCACAGGGTATGATCTATTCGGTGAGGTCGCTGTAAAGGGGAAAGGATTGAGCCTCCTTAGTTCTCAAGGATGGAACTGCAACTGGGATAATTAGATGCACTCTATTCCGATTTATCATCACTGCATCATGGATTCTTCACCTTCGTTTCGGACATTGCGCGTCTTCTTGCAGATCCAGTTACGTACTTTGAGGCAGAAAATCGATGTCATGTTCATATTGGGGCAGTGAAATTGGATGACTTTAGAGCACTAACAGGTCACGTCGAAGTTTGCCGATACTTCTGTTAGCACTCAAGCAGCACCTACCTTAGTAGCATGACCAGTGCACCAACCCCAATCTTCGCTTGGCGCCATAGCGGTTGGGGCCAAGTCCATTTCCATTCACCACACCACGCCAGCACCTTTAACATTCAGCTCCGAAATCATTCCCAACATCACAAAAGAATAACCTGCAGTCTAGATCTTCTTTGCAAGAAATACGATGTTCGTTCGTAGATTCGACAACATGCACACCGCTTCAATTAATTCGGCGCTGAGCCGCGAGCTCCTTTATCTCCTCTCGACCTTTTCTTGAGTCTTCGTACCTGTCAGGTTCTGGACCACTGCTGCCGTTATTACTTGAGTGCGAACCCCTCACTTGTCACCCTGTGGCGTCCGCCTGCATCTAGGGTCTGCATTGAGACGAGGCTCCCACGGATAACGCCAGTCCAACCAGAATGTTCTGAGATTCTGGCCGCACAGTGCGACAAAGCCTGTACTTGGCCATTCAAGACCTCGAGCAAAAGTACCTTACCTAGGTACCATTCGTGCCCCTCGCTCTTCCATCTGCTCTCAAATCTTTCTCCCCTCTCCTTTATCACTCACAGCCGCCCATGCAAGCTATCGGGCATTGGAGATTCTGAAGCTTGTCATTGGTTTGTCGTGCCGAATCATACCACAATTACTTCCCAGAATGGACATGCCGCATTTCCCCCTCCTACGAGATGCCTCCTCCCTACCTCATCAGAGTGGACTGAGCTGCAATGCGGCCAAAAGGACGAATCGACGTGGCAGCTTGACAGGATCAACTTCTCACCAGCAAGGCACATTTCATTTGTTGTTGATGCAAACAGACGCGTCGGGCGCCTGATGACCTGCACTGGGCAGCCCAAGGCACCCAGCCGCTCCTCCAAGACACCATCACCATGGAAAGTCCGCGGACCGAGGCTGGCTGTGCCACACGCTCATGCTTTGGTTCAATCAGCGCGAGCTTTAGTGGTGTACACAAAAAAGAGGTTAGTATGGAGCTGGACGTGAAGCTCTGGGAAGCCTTGCGGGGGTTCGTGTCCAATGACAAAATTCAGGACGATGGTGCCTACATTGGTTTAGGAACACCTCCAAGCAATAGCTGGGTTGTCTGTTGACTGGTAGGTCTTCTTGTTATACCATTCAGGGTGCTATTTGCCTGTTCACCTGGATACCGAGATCGTTACCGATATCTGGTGAACATCTCTGTGAAGGCAAGACACTATTGCTGGTAGCTTGAAGACTCTGTATGCAACATTGTGCCAGTTCACGGACCTGATTCTCTCCGACATGGAGCTGCCATCAGTGGCGACACTCGATCAAATACATCGACTAAAGACAGAATGGACCTGCTCCCGCGCTCTACCCGAGAAAACTGGCATCGCCAGTTGATCACCAGCAATGCTCGCTATTTCGTAAACTCGGTTCAACAATTTCCCTACGCTATTGTACAAGAGGCAACAGATGGATTTATCAGGAAGAGGGGCCTTGCTAGAGGCACCTTGGAGTGTGACCAGAGGCTTCGAGAGTTAATCATCGAACATGCCCGGCGTCCAGACGGATCAGAGAGGGTTGCCATCCTCGCCTGCCTCCATGCCCTCTCTCCTTCGGCCGCAAGCACGGTTCTGATCACTCTGAGAGAAGAATGCGTCAAGGTATCGACAAACCAGAGGTTCTTGAGCTGCTTGAGTCTGGGACGGCATGCGAACCCGACCCTCATCCAAGAAAAAGACTCACAAGTGGCCATATGCCTGAATCGACTCCTCGAAGGTACCGATTTTATCCCAATGGTCAAGCAACTATTCCAGCACCTTGAGGAGGGCCCAAATACGTACATCTTTCCGCCATCATATGTGATTCTCCTGCTCAAGATGATTGAGTTCAGGCCGGGTTTACAAGCACATTTGGACGTCCTACAGCAGCAACGGAAGTTTATGAGTCTCTACAATGCTATATCCTGGCTCGGACCTATATCCGCCCTTCCGGATGATGCTCCTGCTAAGATCATAGTTTCAGCTCTGGTACCGGACCATGCATTCTGGACAACTTGGAAGCCGAACTACTTCCGCCTGATGCAGTGGGAAGGAGGACGATTTTCGGATCACCAACGGCAGCGTCTGGCTGTAGTTTTTGATCTTGAAGGGCCAGACACGACCGGCTCTGGTCACGCGTCACTAAAAGACTCGGTGCCTGGGTGTTTTGATAATATCCGTGCCATCAACAATGACACCGCATATCTGAGCCGCCTTCTCGTACTCCTCGATAGCGCACAAAGATTTTCAGGGTCGCATGCCATAGACTTCTTCATCTACCTGTGTGTCGACAACAACAATACACACCCCCTCGATGACGATCTCCTGAACCTCGCAGAAACCGTCCTCGAGACAGGGAGTGACCGGTCCATTCGTGCCATCCTCTTTTGGTTACAGAATCACAGTTCTGCTTTCAACAATAAGATGACAGCCCTGACCGAAGCGCTTCCGGTGTTAGAGGCAAGCCCCACTCTCCGGGAGCTTCTTTCTGGCTACATCTGCTTAGATGTTGGCCAAGTCATGCAGGCGGCAAGGGCAGAGTACGAGGTCATGCTGGAAACGGACGTTGCCGAAAATCTTGCCATGAGAATCCACGCCTTTGGCAGGGCAATTGTTGCGGCAAGTTGGTTGCATGATACCGTGGAGCCGGAACTCTTGCAGAGCCTCCGGCGCCTTCCCCCCGAGGAGACACTCCATGAGATCTTCGATACACTTCAGACTTCACCTTTTTTGACGGAGCAGGTCAAGGATTACCTTAGAGTGGTTATCGCAGGCCGAGATGGGTCTCCAGAGGACCTTCTCGCTGCGATCAGCCAGTCAACACGGTTCTACAAGCCGGGAGTCGAACTCGAGCGGTCCAATCTGGCCATCGCCATGGAAAAACTGCGCGATTTCGACCCTCAAGTGCACGCTCTCTGCTCGCAACAGCTTCTTGTGGAGGACATCTTCCTTGTTCGAGATCTTTTACCCATCGTTCGTACAATGGAGAAAAACAGCTCCTGTGTCGAATTTACACGCCTGCTGTCCCGAAGACAACAGCTACGATCCCGGACGCACGAGTGCTGGTACAAACTCCTCTTTTGCTTGATATCACAGCGGTATGATATCTTGACGTGGTCTGCTGCTGAGCTTCCACCGGCCTATTGGTTTCAATGGGTACAAGCCCTCCGGTCTCTGTTTCCAGATGGCCACGGGGGGCAGTCGTTGTCTGATCTCCAGTTTACGCCACAGAGATATCAATGGTGGGATCTGCTGTCTGCTCAGTACGGCAAGGCGCTTGCCAAACTTGAAGAGCTCAACAAGGGAGGGGGCAATCTGAGGTGGCTATGGTTGCAAGAAGTCCCTGGTGTACTGGCGCTGCTGGACGTCCTGCAAGCTCGACAAGTGCCCACGGCTCTCCATGCCTTTGTCATTTCCTACATTCAGCCATCGCCGTATGCTATCAGCCTAGTGTGCGCGTCACTTTCCGGGTTGAACCGTACAGGGGCCCCAGGCTTGACGGCGTTTGAGAGCATAATTACCAGAGAACAGCAGATCAGAACCACAAAGTGGCATCGTCTGGCAACCCAGGTTCTCAACTACTGCTGGAGGCAATCGCCGGATATCAACTTTTCCGATCGCGAAAGCCTGCGAGCTTTGACTTTGCTTATGGGCTTTGAGGATGAAATGGATGCATACGGGCTGTATAGCGCAAGACAGTGTATGATGACCGACTACCAGCGGCTGTTGTCCACCGCTCGTGAGCTACAAGACACACAAATTACGTTGCAAAAGCACAACGCCGCTCGAACCACTGCGTTTTTCGAAGACCACGGCGTGGAGGACGCAGTTCCTTTGGCGGATACTGATATCCCGGCCAAATTCAGCAGCTTCATCGAACCAGTCGGCGACAAGCAATGGGAGATGTGCTTTCCCCTGAAGCACCTCAGCGGCCAGAAGAAACAAGCCGTGGGGATCGAATCAACATCTCGGTTGCTTCTGGTGAGGATATCATTCTTGAAACAACAGCCTGCTTTTTGCATGCACTTCTTCCCAAACAACGATAGCAGCACCCGCACCCATGGTCTCTGGCATGTTAACGGCATCATGCCCGACGGCATTGTCTGCTGGACTAAGCCCTCCCTCTTCATCTACCTCCTGAGCCGAAGTCTTTATACATTCCTTGCCGCCCAGGGCAACGCGAACGGTACCTCATCAAGGGACTTGGGCGCTGTTTACGAGATGATATCCACCGTGTTGCACCACCCGACAGCGATCTGTCCAGTCTGTAGTCAACCATGGAAATGTGTCCTACACCGACCAACCCTGTGCTCAACAGACTGCACCGATGTCTTCCAGAAAGCTCCACTCGAAGTGCGGGCGCACCACTTGCTCAGTGACCCGCCGGCCCTGGACTTTCTTCTTACGTGCATCTACTCTGCGGCAGGCAACGGCAATGTTAGTCCAGAAAAATCACATCTCCTTCCGCAACCTACTGAACGTTTGAGGGAACTCATCGCCTCCTTCCCCATCCTCAGCGCCAATTCCACTCCCGCGGAATTGCTCTCTCGGATCCGTGGCCCAGACCTCCTTGCCCCTGAAAGGGAGAAATTACTCTCGTGGATGGCAGGCTATTTCCGCGGCTGTCTTGTCTCTGCACCATTAGGGTCCAGGATCCCCGTCATGCCCGGCGTCGTGCAATTCTTGGTCCGTAATTCCAGCCCTGAACGAGAAACGTCGTTCGCAGACTACGTCAAAGCAATCAACCACCCCGAACCTCACGGTAATGTCTGCTTTTTCGGATTGCCCATGTCCAGAATGTGGGAGGTCATGTGCGAGGGCCTCAGTGTCGTAGACGGTTCCAGCCTGGTAGAGGAGCCGCCTGCCATGACGGAGTGCGGAAGCGTGGGATCTACGTGGACAAGGAGTGCGTTTGGGAACAGGAGGATCATGATGGCATGTGAGACGGTTGGTGGTGGCACTCCCGGAGTACAGCCGTACCATCAGCAGAAGCAACAACTGCAAAGAGTGCTGGTGAGGTATGTGTTTTTGTGTCCAGAGGACTTTGTTCCGCCCAAGATGAGGGTGATTGGGGATGCGCTGAAGCAGAGTTTCACGGCGATGAGGGCGGGGAGATTGGTTAAGGAGATTTAATGTTGATACCAGTGCGCTTTTCTTTCTATTTGATACCTAATTTGTCGGTACTATACCCATGAGCAGCTTTACAACAGTATTTGATGATATTGGTCGAGATTTTAACATGGAAAAACATTCTTGCGTGCATCCGTGCAAAAAACCAACCTTGAACCGCTCTCATAACACACAGTTACCAGGAAATGTTGCTCCAGAAAGCAACCTGTAAACTCGAGCGGCTGAATTTAGACAAGTTCAGCTCCGTCAAGGCAGAATTATTTGTACGACCACGTAACAGTGCGGCCCAGGCATATTCCCACTGAAGGTCCTCCTCCTGCCAGCCTGCTTCCAGTGGCGCGCACTAACGAGCGCTTGCATGATCAGCCCTGGGCTTGGGATACGGGCAGTGGGTGGATGGTTGGTGTACATGTGCGCTGCCTCTCCCATCGGGCTCTCAGCAAAGTAGAGGGGTCACATCAACTGGCTGCTTCGCTCATACTTTGCGTCTGCTATCTTCATCTCAATATTGACTGTCACATGTAAACCCGTCAGATCACCGCGCAACTTGGGGCGATTGCCGGAAGCAAAGCTCACGGCTTCAACTCTCACCACTCACAGCTCTGTTCATACCTAAGGCTGTGAGCAATCGTAGTCCAGTGAGTCGAAAACAACACCTCAGCAAGAAAATGGCCTCCCTCCTCACCCGCCTCGACACAATCGCCAGGCGCGGCAACAGCAACAACGACCACAACTCCAACTCCAAGTCCAGGAAACACCCCTTCTTCACAGAGCACCTCAACCACGACATCAACAACAACAGCACTATTAACCTTGCCAACGGCCCTCCTCCTCCTCCCCAAGTTCAACAACATCCACCAAACCCCTCATCATCATCCCAGTCCCAGCCCTCGCGCCACACCTCCACCCACTCCCGCTCTTCAGGTTTCTCAACCGCCTCAACAACGACGTGGCAATCCCCCACCGTGACCTCCCCCTCCACCCGTCAAGGCGGTCATGTCCACTTCCCACAGGGCCAACAGCGGCACTCCCAACCCCAGTCTCTTTCACCCAACAAACATACCCTTTCCCCCTCGTCGCCTTCTCCCTCAATGAGAACAGATGAGCCCAGCTTGAATCTAACCGAAGACCAACGCCACGCCCTCGAAGAATCCTTTGTCGCTAAACACGCAGAACTCACCTCCAAAGCCAAAATGTTACTCGCCGAAATGCAAGTTCTGCAGCCATTTGGGTCTCTTTCCCAAGTTGCCCTCACCTCTCCCTCCGACTCAACCCAGCCTGCTGCCACTGAAAAAGAGGAAGAAGCCCTCCGCCTCGACGAGGAAGCCCTCTCCTTCCTCCGCGCGATACTCCGGGGTAAACTTTCTACTGCCATTTCTCTCGCTGCATCTTCCTCCTCCTCCACTTCTTCCTCCACATCCCGAGATAAGGATATCAGACCTACAAAACCCGTCCGTGCCGTGGCGAGGGAAGTAATGGAAAAATTAGACCGCCAAGATCGTCACGGGGCATTTGGGGTGGTGGTCGAGGACTTTCGCTCTCTTATTCCAGTATCTGATTCCGGGAATGCAAGTGAGGATCTCCACAAAATGGGCGCGGCAACCCTGAAGAAAATGACAGACGAGCGCATGGAGTTCCTAGAAAGCTGCCTCTCCCTCGCACCAGGGGAAGCGAAAAGATTCTGCCAAGAAGCCATGATGCATTTCGAGCACGAGGTCCTCCTCCCCCTTTTTGCAAAGCAAGGAGAAGTAAGAAATGAAGCGGTGGAGTTACCAGCCAGTGAACCCCCCGGGCCATCGCATTCGCCTTCTGGCTCGTTTGCTGCGGTTGCGATTGCCGGAAAGAAAGAGGAGCAAAAGGTGTCAGGAGGGAAAGTCGCAGAACTGGGAGGAGGAGGAGGGACAGGAGTGGGATACTACTCCAACACAACAACCTTCCGAGGCAAAATCCCCATAGAAGATATCCCTCGAGAAAGATTCCTGGTGACGAGCGATAGGTTCGCGTGGGACATGCAGGAACTGGTGAGAGAGATCGTGGGTAGAAAAGGGGAGATGAGGAATCCGGTTACCAAAGAAATGTTTAGGCCTGAGGATGTGAATAAGATCAGGGCGCATCCGTTGGGACGGGGGATTGTGGTGCAGCAGTCGCCGGGTCAACAGCGTCCGCAGCAACCCCAGCAGCAGAAACACCCACAACCTCAACCACAGCACCCACCACAGCAACAACAGTCACAACAGCTGTGGCAACATGAGCAGCAGCTACAGAAGGAACGAGAACAGCATTTAAAGAAACAACAAGAACAACATCGGCAGAAACAACAGTCTCAAGAGGCCAATCAACCCGAAGGAAGAGCGGGAGCGGTGGATACCAAACCAGAAATGGAAGAACGAAAAGCAGGAGGAGGCTTCCCATCCCTCAGCATCATCCCGCCCACCCCTACCAT
Organism: Podospora australis; assembly: GCA_033296905.1. Lineage (NCBI taxonomy): Eukaryota > Fungi > Ascomycota > Sordariomycetes > Sordariales > Podosporaceae > Podospora > Podospora australis. The sequence continues at coordinate 62,161 of MU864428.1, read as the reverse complement.
GACCATTGGAGAAATGGCCAAAGCTGCAGCCAGGAGTGCAGACACAAAATCACCGAAAATGCCCAAGAAGATGAAGTTTCGGCCCGTGTCAACCTCCTCGCTACCTTCGCCAACTCTTCCAAAGTTTCCGGAGAAAGAGAGGACAGTTTCTTCCCCTATCGTCACGACCCAGCCACCACCGGTACCTAGCAGTAGTGCACCACCATCTCTACCTCCAGTGCTTGAGGAAACGGCTGCGAAGCCAGCCTCTCTGAACCTTAAGCCGCTGCCTACGATGCCAGATGACAAACCGCCTACTCCTCCCAAGTTCACTCCCTTGCCAGCGATGTCAACCGAACCACCCGTTCCTCCCAAGTTCATCCCCTTGCCTGCCATGACGAGCAGTAACAAACCACCTGGCCTCCCGTCGTTGACATTCTCTTCCTCGCCGCCATCGTTGATCCTGCCAAAATTCTCTTCACTACCCCTCGGTTCTGCAAAGACACAGCAAGAAACTTCAAGTCTGGCTCGGGCGCCTTCGTTTCGGCCGTTGATTCCGGGGTCATACCCCATTGCCGAACTTGATGGCGATGAGAGGGTGGACAATAATGGTCAAGACAGTGAAAGGAAGTTTGGCCCGGAGGGCACGCATGTAAGTACAAAATCGGTGCATCGAGGGAGAAAGTCACAGACCTCTTTGCTGATTGACTATTTTGAGGGTGGGGAAAGAAGTAGTTCGAAGTAAGGCACCGTATGTGTGATGCTGGTTTGGACTTGGTAGCCAATTAAACAACGCGAGGTAAATGATGTGGACAACGGATACAAGAGAATGGGCTGGTTGGTGGTTGGTAAGGGGGAAAAAGGGGTAAATAGGGCGGTATGGTAGTGTAGCACTGTTAAGCAATCTATGTCGTCTATAGGTAGAACAAGCTTCGTGGGCATCATTTGAGGCCACCACTCAGCAAAACACTTTGTCCTGTCAGGTAACCCGTTTGGCAGAACATCAACACCACATTGGCCACTTCCTGTGGCGTACCAAGTCTACCGACAGGTATATTCCTCACATCCCCCGGTGTGCCCTCGAGAAACTTTTCGTCGGGAATCATTCCTGTCTCCTTAATCATGGCCGGCGCAACATCGTTGACAGTTATTCCATCTTTGGCGTGTTTATTGGCAAGACTCTTCATGAGACCATGGAGACCGGCTTTGCTGGCAGCGTAATGGCACCCATTGATACCGCCACCTCCTGCGGCAAGAGACGAGACGTAAATGATGCGCCCCCATTTTTGAGCTGTCATGTGCGGGATGCTGAACTTGGACAGAATAAAAGATGCGCGAAGGTTGATATTCAGAGTGTAGTCGAATTCATCGATGGAAATGTCTGCAATATCCGGAATCCGCTTTCCATGGCCTGCGTTTGACACAAGAATATCGGGACCGTCCCTGCCGTGCAGAATCCTGATGCTATCAAAGAGCCGCTCGATGTCCTTGACTGAACCGACATCCACTTTGTGGGTTGAAATAACTGGCCCAATGTCACCATCGGGGCCTTGTTTAGGACGCAGTTTCCAGAGTTCCTCTTCAAGTGCCAAAATCTTGTCTAGGCTGCTGGAATAGGTCAAGGCGAGGTTAACGCCCTGACGCCAGAGTGCTTTTGCACAAGCTGCTCCGATACTGTATCGCGCGTCAACACTGGACTTGTCATCCATCTTTGTGGTTATGTGCTTGCTCCATTGCCATACCCTCCAGAAGCACCTGTGACCAAGGCGAGCTTGCCTTCAATGGCATTGTCAACAGGAGAAGGCATTGTGTGCAGTTTCCTCGATTGATTTGGTACGTTATCAATGGCGTGATCTGGACATGCGATTTAGGGAGACAAAAATGAGTCGACAAACAGTCACACGACAAGAAATTGTGGTCTGTGTGGAGGGTGCTTCGATGGCGCAATCTCTTGAAATGAATCTCAAGAGGAAAGAACAAAGGGAACACAGCCAACCACCACCGATGTCTTCGGGCCAAGAACCCCGCTCCCGGTTGGGGATCCACAGTTCCCGCCGGTCTCAGCACTCGGCTCCTTCCGTTCGGGGTCGGCCACGTGCCGGAATTGACACCTGGTGGGCCGGAAAATCGGAGACCCACCGTGCATGTTCGGCAGGCACGGCCCCAAGACGTCTGCCTGACCACCAAGTTGTCAAAAATCTAGAAAGTGTCAACGACAATGGTGGTCACATCTCTTATCAGATTCTCTGTCATTTGTGACTGTTGCATGGCATATACACTCCACTCAAACCCCTCACGGCTGGCCATCACACCATTTGCTTCTCTTTCATTCCTTCCTTCCATCTCTATCAAAAAGTGTGCTCCAAAGGGCGTGGATTCGGATACCTGGTACCTTTGACTCATTCTTGGGACATATAAGTCTTATCAGACGACTGAGTTCCACCTCAAACACGTTGACAGAGCGTTTGTTTTGCTACCTATCCTTACCATGTCGGCACAACAACAGGAAACAAATCTGCCCAGTGACAATTTGGGCAGTGAGTCCGGACTTGGTGAGTAAAGACCCCTTCATGCAAGCCACAACCAGCTTTCCGCTCAGAGTGGGAATTCCCCAGACAATGTGGCCTGTACCTTGGAGACAAACCAAAACACCGTTACCTGACTGCTTTCACAAGGAACAAAAGAACTACAAGACCAAACACTCTCTGACAGCACCATCACCGACACAACGACACACTTCATCATGGGAACTCCTTTCATTTCTCTGCATAAGCCGGGGGAGGGCCGCAACTGTTGGAATTATGCCCGCGGCAAACCCTATTCTGAGCAGGACGACAAAGTCCCCAAGACATTACTCCATGCCATGGAGGTCCGGGAGAAGGTCTATGTCGAAGAGCAAAAAGTACCACTGGAGAATGAGTTTGATGACGATGACCCGCGCAGTTGGTATGCACCTTCTCACTAACCATTCCGCTCCCTTTCTTGTCTCCCCCCTATCCCTTTGTAGACACATATCCCACAATATTACCAAAGCTGACATCTGACAAAAGCCACTGGGTAATCTACGCATCCATCAACCAAACCATCGTCCCCGCCATCATGGGCGGCCAGGACGGGCTGACGGTCATCCAAGCCCGCCGCAGCAAGAGAATCACCCTCCCCATCGGCACCATCCGTCTCGTCCCCTTCCCTCACGAATCCCACCCGGTCAACGGCGGCGCCTACGTCAACGGCATCCTCACCAACGCCGGCCAACCCGTCTCCGAGGGCAGCACCGAACTCGTCCAAGCCCCCGAAAGGATCACCACCACAACCTCTTCATTAGAAGCCCTTCCCAGTCCCATCACCAACGGAATAGGACACAACACCACCACATTCATCATCCCCGACAGGGAGACCGACTTCCACAATAGCCAGGAGCCCTATTTGAAAATCGGCCGCCTCGCCGTGTTGCCAGAGTACCGCAGGCAAGGCATTGCTGGCCAACTTGTCAAGAATTGCATCAACTGGATGCAAGACAACTATACCCTGTGGAATCCCTCACCGACAGAGCACGGGTTTGATCGGATTGGTGTGGATGCGCATTCCGGCATCATGCCTAAGTGGCGCGGCCTGGTGTGCATCCACGCCCAGGCGCATGCTACTTCCTTTTGGTACCGGTATGGATTCAGAATTGACGAGAAGATGGGGAAATGGACCGAGGAGGGGATTCCTCATGTGGGCATGTGGTACGTAACTCTCGACTTGACGTTTTTCATTGCCCCTTTTATCATATTGCCCACCCAGCCTGCTCCTGCCCTGCCTGTTTGCTTTTACACATTCTCCGCTTTTCCCTTCCAGTTACTCCCCCTGATGCCTCTTCGGGTTGCCAACTAACATGATGGAACCGCATACAGGCTACGAGTCCCCGTCGGCAAAGGAGCGCATACCGAACCACCCAAAACCCTACAGTCCAATGTCCCTACCATCCTTCAGTAGGAAATGAAGGTTACCGGGGCGATGCACCAGGACGTGTTCGCTGACCGAGAGTAGTTTTACCGGGTCCCATTGCTTTTCTAGAAATTAAATCGCGGCATTTTGGAGGGAACAAGGTCTGCCTTGAGATATCCTGGGAGGGTCATCTCTTTTTATTTTGAAACCATTTCGCTGTATGGTCTGAGGTACTGTGGGAGGTCGGCTGTTCTGTTGCCCTTTTGCCGTCTCTGGGTGAAGGTTTCCTGCACAGGTCTCCTTTTCGCACTATTAGCATGCCGATGAGCTCTCTGCCTCTCTTTTTCATTTTGTCACTAGATTTGAGGTATCAATGTGTCTATTCACTGACGGGTAAGGGAAAAAGGCCTTGAAAAGAGGAAAGAAATTCAACCATTACACCGAAGGGACATAGCACATGGCAAAAATCGTATAAAATCCTAAGGACGCCTTCAGAAATCACGATTTGCTCCCAATTTTTAGCGAGAGCCCTATTTGTGCCAGTGTGACTAGAATGTGCCATGACATCCGTTCCCGACCCATAACGCGCAAATGCAGCCTCGCAAAACAAGCCGTAAGATCCGTCCCGCCCCGCACCACAATGCCATACTTCCAACAAGCACCCACTTTACCGGTTGCTCTTGGCGACACGCTCCAACTCATCCTTCTTCTTGATGGCGTAGGAGTTGCTGCTACCCTTGGCAGCGTTGATCAGCTCCTCAGCGAGGCACTCAGCGATCGACTTGACGTTGCGGAAAGAAGCCTCGCGGGCACCGGTGGTGAGGAGAGCGATGGCCTGGTTGACGCGGCGGAGGGGAGAGACATCGACGGCCTGTCTGCGGACGGTACCGGCGGAACCGATACGGGTGCTGTCTTCGCGGGGACCGCAGTTGACGATGGCGTCAACGGCAATCTGGATGGGGTTCTGGTCGGTCATGAGGTGGATCTGTTGTGTTGCGTCTTCTGTTAGAACTTCTGCTTCTCTTCTCCAAAACAAGACTGCGGGGTTGTCTCACGATCTCGAAGGCGTGCGCAACGATGCGGACAGCCATGAGCTTCTTGCCGTTGTTGCGACCGTGCATCATCAGAGAGTTGGTAAGACGCTCAATGATGGGGCAGTTGGCCTTGCGGAACCGCTTAGCAGCATAGCGACCGGCGGAGTGAGGGAGGTAGACGGGAGACCGGATCTGAATATAGTCGCTGCGAGACAAAAAAGCCCATCGTTAGCCTCCGCGTTTCCCCAAGAAGTCCATTCAAGCCCACCACCCAATCTCGAATCTCGCGGTGTTAAGTCGTCCGATTCGGATTGCAGCGATTTCTCGTAATGTCCTTGTTCGGTAGGTGATTTGTGTGTGTGCTCTTACGTCAGGGAGATATCCCGGATCTCGACATCCTCGTAGCTCCAACGGTCTGTAATTGACAATTTCGGTCAGCCCAAGTGTTCCTCCAGGTCGGATTTGGGTCGCGATGCAGCTATTCGCAACTTCGATTTGTTCCAGGCAAAAAAAGGTGGGCACATACTGAACAGCTTGATGCTGCCAACCTCGGCGAGGACCTCCTTGGGGAGAACCTCATATTGAGGGGCCACTTCGACTTCGCTCTCAGCAGACATGTTGTGCGGTTCGGGAAGACTGACAACGAAAATACCGTCGAGGTGGTGGTTGGATTTGAAGTTGGCGTGGTCGTCGGCTGCACAAACTTACCTCTGGGGTCGGAGTTCAGAAGTCGTGAATTTTTTGGTGGCCCCGCTTGGGGTGGTCAGGGCGGCCCACCAGCCACTCAGGTGGCCGCATTTTCCTTAGGGCTCGGTTGACCTAAGCTACGGCCGGCGAGCGTTGAACCTCAGTGTCAGAAAAATCTCCCCGCCTTTGCACCGCGACAGCTGGACCTCTGTTTGTTGAACCTTCACCAAATCACCAGAAGACATCCAAAATGGCTCCCGCGAACACTGGTGCTAAGAAGCAGAAGAAGAAGTGGTCGAAGGGCAAGGGTGAGTTTTTCCATGCCGAAATTCTGACGATGCCTCCGTGCTCGATTGATGCAATCTTGGAGGCATCTTGAAGACATCTTGAAGACATCTTGAAGACGATGCAGAATCACTGACGTTGGCGTTTTTCACAAAACTACAGTCAAGGACAAGGCTCAACACGCCGTCATCCTTGACAAGACCACTTCCGACAAGCTCTATAAGGATGTCCAGTCCTACCGCCTCGTGACTGTCGCCACCCTTGTCGACAGACTTAAGATCAACGGCTCCCTCGCCCGGAGGTGCCTCAAGGATCTCGAGGAGAAGGGTCAGATCAAGCAGATTGTTGGTCACAGCAAGATGAAGATCTACAGTACGTTTTTTCTCTCGACAACCGGAAAGATGGGACTTGGACAAGATGGAAATACTGACATTAGACTTCCCAGCTCGCGCTGTTACCGCCGCCGAGTAAATTTCGCCTCATCAAGAAATCACATCAATGGACCTGACGGGCAGGATTTAACGACTTTGTTCACGGCGGTTCGCTTGGGGTTTTCACGGTTTACTCGGATATTTCATGGCTACGTCTCTGGGAAATGGGTTCGTTTTTCAGCTGGGTGTAGCATAGGGATCGGAAGCGCTCCAGATTCCTTAGATCGGAATTGCAACAAGATACGAACAAGACGCCCACACCCTCCCCCCATCCCCGATGGAACTTGGAGATGTGATCAAAACACACAAAAAATTGGTCGAACCATGCCCACGATCTCATGACTGTGATAGCCATTGGGGTGATGGCAGGGACGTTCGTTTCTTGTGGAGGGGCCAGAGCGAAATAGCAGGTCTACACGACACGAGGAACAGAAATCCATACGATACCCATTCACCCTTTTTGGTCTTTTGCCTTGTGATTTTGATAAATGCCATATGCTTGCCGTATCCTCTGGGCCTGATGACATCACTCTGCTTCCTTTCTTTGCTTGAAGGGTCGACTTATTTCGGCACACGAGGACGATAAGATTTTGGGTTTGTGGAGAGCCCTGTGTCTCATAAGGCTGTAGTGCCCTCCCTTCTGGATCTCTGGGGCTGATCTCCGGGGTACTCGCGATGAGCTCCGTCCCCCCTTAGTTCTGTTCCTCCATACGGCCGTTGCCTTTCTTGCCTTCAACGCCATCCCGTTAAGCCGGAAGGTTGCCGTTGTCTCCATCTTTGTTCGGATGGCTCTGTCCAGCAAATCAAGGAAGGGGAGACCACCACACAATTGGGCTCTTTGTCTTTTTGTTGAAAGAGCTAGCTGGATCATATATCCTCGCTGGATCTCCATGTATGTCTAATCCCGTTCGCACCGCCACCCCTCACTGAGGATGTTTTTCAAGTGATACCTGCGGAGAGTCTAGTGCCGGTTGATCAGTGAAGCCAGCTGATGCCGAAAGTACTTGTAGCCATTATGAGCGCAGTTGACCCGATTACTGCGTTGTCTTGACCTTACATCTGTCAGCTGTAGTGTCTGAGTACCTCTCTTTCCTGGAGTACCGTTGCCCCTGGTCCCGGACCTTTTGATATTTGCACTGCCTGTGGTTGTACACTGCGAACAAATATGCAGGAGCAATGCCTTACAGAAACAAGGTGAAGCTGGACACAGATATACGGGATCAAGTACGAGCCGCTTTTAGGAAGAGTTCACCCCTTTACTCGGACATCAAGCAGAAAACAGATGGGCAGAAACCGAGGCGGTCCCAGCCAAGACAATTGGGCACTGAATCTCGATGTCCCCAATGCTCCATCACTGATGAAATTTGTGCCAGCAGTCCAAGAAGATCGTTCCCATGTCCGGGAACGCAGCTTGCCACCCGCCAAGGGACAGGAAGAACCCGGGGAAACGAGCACGCGAGCCGCTGCAAAATACATTTTTGGAAGATTCTCAGAACAACAAACATGGAAGTTCGATATCCCCAGGGCATAAAGAAACCAAAGTCGAGGGTTACCTTGTTGCAACTCTAGCAAAGCCGTTGTTAATTCTATTTCTTTCTCTCTCGGCTTTTCCAACGGGCAGCTCGGAATGCAGGGGCTCATTGGGCGCTTCTTTGCTGCGTTGGTCGCTCGGTCGGAAACTTTTCATTAGCCTCGTGGGACCTTTTCAGCCGAACGTGGCTAGAGCTGGCAGGGCATCGATCCCTGGGAATTTTGGGAGGGGATCTCGTCTTCGATTTTCTGTGTGCTCCACCGTCATTGAATCTTGGCTCCCTTGTGATTGATTGGAGCGTTTGTAGTTTTTGAGACGGAAACAGAGCAACCTTTAAGATAGCGGTTGAAAATATCAAATTCGCATTCACATGATTCAAACTTGAGATGGATGAGATACAAATTGAGTTTAGACCTGAGACTTTGACAGCTACGGGCATGTGAGCGACATTCTGGCAGGGTAAACCCATCTTGTTAATGCCATTGCAGCAAGAGCAATTCCAGCGCGGGATCCTCCAAAATCGCTTGAACCAACAGAAAATGCACTCCCCTTTGCCCGCCGCTATCAGAGACAAAAAATAATTAACTGGAGCCCACATATTCGGGCTTAACCGGCAACTGGAGATTTGTTAGCGTCACCCTGCGGTCCCCCATCTCAGCCAGTAGCAAAGCTGGAAATGCACGACAGCGAGCAAGACAGCCAGTCGTTGCCGGGGATGGCTGGACTGTGGCCCGTGCGCTAGCGCGACAAGGGCATGTCGGGAAGACTCGCAAGCTCAAAAACTGGCCGCTTCCAAGGACCCGCTCTGCGAATTTTTTTCCCTCTCCCCCCAAACTCCTCCCAGTCCGCAGAATTTAATTCTCGCGACCTCCCCCTCATCCTCCATCTATTCTCTCCCAGCAGAGAACCTCTCCACTCATTCTATTTTCTTTTCAAGGTCGACTTTGATCAGAAAACCGACAAGATGGCTGAAACGAGAGCTCACGTTATGGGCATGCCCGTAAGTTTTACTCCTGCGACGTTATTAAATACCTCGACCTTATCAACCGCCGCATCTCTATTACTCCGTCGACCATTGCCATCATGATCGCAATCGCCAATTGACTCCAATGCCTCACGGCAAGGTGTTTTGGACCGATGCGTGACATGATAGTGCTTGGTCACGGAGTCCTGGGGAAGCGGTGTGTTGTTGGGAAACCTAACGTCCTTATCTCCGGATATCGTCATCGTCATGGACAGGTTTGCTAACATATTCTCTCACAGCCCTTCGTGGTGGACTTCCTGAGTACGTTTTGAACCCTCCGACGACCAGTGCACTGCTGCGAATACTATATTCCTGTCGGCAATATTGTTGGGCGATGGCGTTTGCAGCTGTGCCGCAGTTGGTTTCTGTTTGCCTTGGCCGCCGATTACTGACAGCTTCTCTATAGTGGGTGGTGTTTCCGCCGCCGTCTCGAAGACCGCTGCTGCTCCCATCGAGCGCATCAAGCTCCTCGTCCAGAACCAGGTAGGCTATTTCCCTTAGACTCATTTCGTCATCGCCTCAAGTTGGTGCCAGTGATGGTTTCGTTGGTTCGTGTGCAGTTCCGCCTGGTGTGTGGGCTGTCACGTGCAAACTGGACCTTCCGCTGGCCCGTTTGAGGGATATGTCACAACAGCAAAATGCAGCTTGCTAACAACCTCAAAGGATGAGATGATCAAGGCCGGCCGTCTCGACCGTCGCTACAACGGCATTGTCGACTGCTTCAAGCGCACCACCGCCGATGAGGGTGTCATGGCTTTGTGGCGTGGCAACACCGCCAACGTCATCCGTTACTTCCCTACCCAGGCCCTGAACTTCGCTTTCCGTGACAAGTTCAAGAAGATGTTCGGCTACAAGAAGGACAAGGATGGCTACGCCAAGTGGATGGCTGGTAACCTTGCCTCCGGTGGTGCCGCTGGTGCCACTTCCCTCCTCTTCGTCTACTCCCTCGACTACGCCCGTACCCGTCTTGCCAACGACGCCAAGTCCGCCAAGAAGGGTGGTGAGCGTCAGTTCAACGGCCTGGTGGATGTCTACCGCAAGACCCTCGCTTCCGATGGTATTGCCGGTCTCTACCGTGGCTTCGGTCCCTCCGTTGCCGGTATCGTCGTTTACCGTGGTCTCTACTTCGGTCTCTACGACTCCATCAAGCCCGTCCTCCTCGTCGGCGACCTTGCCAACAACTTCCTTGCCTCTTTCGCTCTCGGCTGGTGCGTCACCACCGCCGCTGGTATCGCCTCTTACCCCCTTGACACCATCCGTCGTCGCATGATGATGACCTCCGGTGAGGCCGTCAAGTACAAGTCTTCCTTCGACGCCGCTTCCCAGATCGTCGCCAAGGAGGGTGTCAAGTCTCTCTTCAAGGGTGCCGGTGCCAACATCCTCCGTGGTGTCGCCGGTGCTGGTGTCCTGTCCATCTATGACCAGCTCCAGGTCCTGCTCTTCGGCAAGGCCTTCAAGGGCGGCTCCGGCTAAATGCACTTAGCCATTGTACAAAAGTCTGACGATGGAGGGGGTGTTGGGGTTTGGGGAGATAGATGGGTGGATCCGTCATCGCAGCAGCTCCTGCGCTGGGACGGTGGAAAACTTGCGGGGTTAAAATTGGGCATGTCAGGCGTTTTGGGACGCGGATGGGCCAAGGTAAACCCGCTGTAATTTATACTCTTTAAGCCATTCCCGGTGTTTCCTCACTACGATGATGCTTTGGGTTTGCGTTCTGCCACTCCTGGCTATTTCCTTAGGTTGCATGCGAAATGATAGATCCTGACATTAGCTACGCTCCATTGTTTCCTTCTGAAGATGTGAATTGGTGTTATTGAACTTCTGGACTCTTCCCGATACAAGTCTGCGAGGATTTCTTATCCGACTACGACTTTTTATCCTGCCTGTAATCCGGACGACAGCTTAAAGTGCAAGTCTTCGTGATGAAAGTTTTTCCAACATATCAAAATCTCCTTGTAGTGTTTTACTTGCTCAAAGGTCCTGCGGCTCTCAACTCCAAAGCTTCGCTGCAGCAATTGGGAAATGTGAGATTGTGAACGTCCTCAGCAGACACCCGTTACGTAATTGGTCAAAGTCAAGTCGCGTCGCGTCTGCAACCACTTAAACAGTTACTACTCCAAACTTTCCTCGACAACCTTTGAACAACTCAAGAAATAACACTGTTCAGTCTAAAAGAAGATCTGTCTTCTGAGGATACTGCCGCACCTGCATTTTCAACTCTTCTACTTTACTCTTCACCTAAATTAGCGACATAACCTCGACATGCCACCAAAAGGCTCCGGCGCCCGCGGGCGACCAGCAGCAGGCGCAAGCAAATCCTCTGCTCCAGCCAAACGCTCTGCGCCAGCCAAGAAGCCCGCGACAGCAGCGAGAGAAGTCGCGATGATCCCCGCCGACAGCGACGACGACGATCGCCAGCCACAAGCAAGATCGAACAACAACAGGATGGATCTTGACGATGATGAGGGAGGACAAGAAGAGGAGGTGGAAGATGATGAGGAAGAGGAGGACGATCGAGAAAAAGTTCCGCCGGAGCTGATTACGAGGATTCTACATGAGCATTTCACGCAGGAGGGCACGAGGATTACGAAGGATGCGAATAATGCCGTGGCTGTGTATGTGGATATTTTTGTGCGGGAGGCGATTGCACGGGCTGCGAATGAGAAACGGGAGGCGTTTTTGGAGGTGAGTTTCTACGTATTTCCCATTCACTACGGTTTGCTTAGAGGAGGGGGGATGCTAACAAGGAGATGGGGGATAGGTTGATGACCTGGAGAAGATTGCGCCGCAGTTGCTCATGGATCTGTGAGGGTTTCTCTGGATTTGGCTGCAGGGAGGCCCGTGGTTGGAGACAACAGGATACGAGACGAACAGTGATATGATACCCCTAGAGGAGATACGGACTGGGACAACGTCGTGGTGGCAGGCCAGATGAGAAGCATCGGACAAACTTCGACCAGAGTCTGGATAACGAAGCACAAGAGGCCATCTTCACTGCTGAGGAGGGGTCCGTGGCCGGTCATCAGAGGACGAAAGCACGACATAATATACTCGGCCGGCCTCGGCAGGAGGGCCCAGATGAGAAGCAGATCGGATTCTTTATTTAAGACCATGATGGGTAGCCCAACCAGAAGACCGAGGGGTTACGCCGGATCTACGGCCACAAACAAAGATGGGATTCGAGGGAAAAAGAGATGACGGGGGGATAAGCAGGTCGTCGATCATCCAGCGGTTATTCTGAACAACGGTCCTATGCATGGAGAATAACCTGTGATGAACAAAATCCGAAGAGCCGGTCGATCATTGCAGGATGGAAGTCACCTCTTGGCGAAACATTCTTTCCTTTATCTTGCATTGGAGGTGGTGGAAGGTATGTTGACCAAGAGCACTGGTTCACGGGCAGTGATGGGGAATATCTTGAAGGGATGAACCCTCAGCACGCCGTGGCAGAGAAGACAGCCCGCGGTTCTTGACTTAGAGAGCTTGATTCTGGAAAGCAGGACTTGACATATATCACTAAGAGGAATCTATCTCTACATTGGCGCTTGTATTCGGTGTGAAGGGTGTGTCCTTGCACGACGTGACATCGTAAGCATCTGGCTGTCAGCGGCAGAGATGTGCCAGGTGAACCGTTGAAAAGAACGACGACGAGTCAACACTTCAGAGTTCAGACGAATGCCGTTCTCTGCGTTTCCAATGCAAGGACGACGATCTGTTTGTGCTTATTCCGAGATGAACACGCAAGCAACGAGGAATCAAGAAACATGCAAACGCCCTCTTCCCTCTAGGGGACCAGTGCAAACGTGGACATTTGTTTCGAGAATCGGGGCTGAGGTAAGTTTGTCGTTACGGCTTCTGCACTCCGCAGGGGACGCCAAGATCACATAGCCAAAAGGGAAAAAAAAATTCCTAGAAGCGCCGGTGGGATGTAAGAGAATTGTGGGTGCAAAATGGTGAATTGTAGGCTTGTCATAGGCAATGGAAAAAGGAGTTGTTCACCCCGAGCAGCCGACGCGCTTTGGTCAGGAAGGCTGAAACCCAGAGGCGTTTGACATGCGTCACAGAATTCAGTCCCGCGGCAAAAGCCCGTGCTCGGCGGGCTCGCTTCCCCTGTGTGAAAGGGACCCCTGTCACGGACCCCTCCAGAACTTCCCTTGCGCCAATCCACGATGGGATTCGAGCCGACCACACAAACGACGTCCAGTCCCTTTTTTCTTTCCGGCGGCACGACCTCGGGGAGGCTCCTCTGGATCGGAAAACCTTATTTCGGCTCCAGTACAGTCCGAATCCACCATGTTCAAGCTCAAGCTTCTTGGCCACGGCCAGACCCCAGACCCGCGATGGCTGCAACTCCCGTGATATTGGCCTGTTGCTGGCCTAAAGGTCAGAAGGGACTGGATGAGAGGCCTCGTCCGCCGGTCCGCAAGTGTGCTCCCGCATCTCTTCACGGCGCTTGTTGTTCAGATCTGAGTGAATCATCTCGGATCTGAATTATTTTGGTCGCTTAGCTTTGCGATTAGTTGACCATGCTGGTCATCACATCTTGAACTTCAACATCAGGATAGGATATGGTCAACTCCATATCAACTGCGCCCGAAGCCTTCCAAGCCTCTCGGAAGACAGCCTCATCCGGGCGGTTACTATCGATAAGGATTGCTACGGTAATTCATCTGTACTCTGTCTAAGCCAAGCATGGAAGTGTTGGGTGAAACGCCCGAGTGGTTTGCGTACGCAGTCTTGTCAGTTGTCATCGCTCGCCCCAGCAGTCTGGGAACATCCTCGAGCTTCCCCATCGTTCGCAAACACAAGTTCTTCTCACTTGTGCACCAGTCAAGATGGAAAAAGGTTGACTAATGAATTGTTCTCCTTCTTGCCAGCATCGTTTTCAGCAATTTTCTTTTTGTTTTGCTGTAGTATCGCAGCTTTCCTAGTGTAGCGCCGAGAGGTTGCGGTCCAAACATCGAGACGTTTCAAGGACCTCACTTTTTGACCCTGGCCCCGGGCAAAACCACACACAACAATACCCCTGTCCCCCTTTCGCCCCCCCCCCCCCCATCCACCACCACCACCATGATGCCGGAATGTCTCGACATGCTTGTCACGCTTGTGCATCCGCACCTTTGGACGATCCTTCACTCTCCCGCCGGAAAGCGGGTTAGTTTCTAGATTTCTGGTTCATGCTTTAATAAATGATTCCCGCGTCCCGGTGACCTCCTGGCCTGGCCTTTTTTCTTCTCTTTTCTCTCTTCATCTACTGTCCATATTCTATTCGGGTGCTGTCCTGTCTCTATTTTCCTCTTTTCTTCCTTACCCACCATCTTTTTTTCTCTCATTCGAACTATCAGGCTAGTCCTGTAATCAGCGCCAGTCGCTTTTAATCAATATCAACATATACTCACAAAGTCACTCTTTCGACTCGAGCCGGACACTCGCTATTTTTCCCGTATAAACTTATACATCACCAAAAACACACAAAACTCTCTCAAAATGCAATTCAAGACACTCGTCCTTGCCGCTCTCACGAGCCTGGCATCTGGTAAGCCATTCCTCTCGCTACAAAAGGGGAAGACGGAGGTAACTAACACCACTGAAAAGCTCAAAAAACCTGGGTCGTCGCCGTCGCCCAAAACGGTTCCCTCACCTTCTCCCCCAACGATATCAAGGCCCAACCCGGCGAGTTCGTGCAGTTCCAGTTCCTCGCCGGCAACCACACCGTGACCCAGTCCACCTTTGACAAGCCCTGCCAGCCCGTGGGGATGCACAGCAACGCCACAGGCTTCCACTCCGGGTTCCAGCCCGTAGCCGCCTCTGCCTCCATGGGCATGATCCCCACCTACACCATCCAGATCAACAACACCGCACCTCTTTGGCTGTACTGTGCTCAGGGCCGTCACTGCGAGAACGGCATGTCGATGGTGATCAACGCTCCGTATGTTTTCTTCCTTTCCCCCTTTCTTACCTGTTGAAAACATGAAAGCTAACAGAGACAAAAAAAAAAAAAGTGCCAACAATCCTAACCGCACCCTCGCCAACTACAAGGCCCTCGCTGCCCAGGCTCAGACCATCCTCCCCGGAGGCGGTGCCACCGGCGGCCAGGGCGGCAGCACCAACACCGACGGCGGCGCCGCCACCCCCAGTGGAACCACCCCCAGCGGCACTGCTGGCGGCGACTCTACTGCTTCCGGAAGTGCCGTTCCCACAGCCGGCGCCGGCATGCTCGTTGCCCCAGGCACCTTTGCGCTCTTTGCTGCTGGTGCCGCCGCTTTGTT
The DNA here is from genome assembly GCA_033296905.1 of Podospora australis. Taxonomy (NCBI): domain Eukaryota; kingdom Fungi; phylum Ascomycota; class Sordariomycetes; order Sordariales; family Podosporaceae; genus Podospora; species Podospora australis. The sequence goes on along the minus strand of MU864428.1, from coordinate 46,991 downwards.
CCTTTAATCGTCCCGAAAACATTAATGAACGAAATGGGGTTGTGGGTTGGTTTCTATTTCATGTGTTAGTATCTGGTGGGTGGTAACTTAATTCAGGGGATTTCGTCTTTTTTTCTTGGGAAAATCTTCCCCTAGATGGGCGCGCGTGCGGGTTTTTGGGTTCAATGAAACGATACCAGAAGAGAAAGGCGTTGAGTTCTATTCTTGACATGACAAGAAATCAGTGTATACATTTGTATAAACCTGGCCAGGGCAAATGTATATCTCTCTTTTTTTTGTTCTTTACACACATAGTGCATTGTGTTTTTATTTGTTTATATAAAAATGAGAGAGAGAAGCAACTTTTTTGGCTGTGTATTTTTACACGGAAAAATCACTTTTCATATTCCGAATTTTGTTGCTGTCTTTGTGATTCCTGTCAACCTTGTTCACAAGGAGCTGAATATGCATTGTCCAAAAGGAACCAGAGATAACCTAGCAGAAAGCAGATATATGTTCGAAGCAAACACCCCAAAATCCCAACAAAAGTGCATCATACGTTTACATGTCGTACTCAGCCTACTCAGGCTTATCCTCCTTACCCGGCACCTTCCTCGCCTTCCGATTCTTCGCAGCAGACTCGCACAGCGGCCGCATGGGCTCCATCCCCGGCCAGTCCTTGGGCTTCTTGACGTATCCCACCTTGTTGTACTTGGGGCTGTTCGCAAAGAAATCAACCCAGTGCTTCAACCCGTCGTGGACCTTTTTCAGGGCGTCTTCTCTTTCTTTTGTCTTGAGTGCTTTCAGCTCGGCGCGGGACCAGTGACGGTCGACCTCGGGATCGTCGAGGGGGAGATACATCTCTTCCACTCCGCGCATGTCGGGGGTGCGGTCCTCGGCGAAGCAGCCGGTCACATAGGCGCGGGCGGCATCGCAGCCGGCGAAGTAATGATACGAACCACCGGGACCGTAGGTGCGCGGGTTGGCGGAGACGTCGTAGATGGTCCAGTTGATGGCTAGGTAGATGGGCTTGGTGGGGTCGGTGCCGTCGTAGAGGGAGAGCTCGGCTGGGGTTAGGTAGATTGGTCCTTTCTATATACATCACCTCCATTAGCTATCCGGATGACGGAGGAATGCAGAAAATGGAGAGAAGACGAACAAATTGGGCCTTCCACCAGTCCACCTTCAAAACCTTGGGGGGATCCGACATGCCCCAGAAGAAGCTCTCGCCGCCAGAGACAAGGTAGCTTAGCCCACACGAGGCGAAGAAGAGAAAAGTGACGACGCGGACAATGTCCAGTGCGATATCCCACCTGTCGTATTCATCTTCCTCGACCTTCTTGCTCTTCTTCTTGGGCTTTGCAGCGACGAGCTTCTTGGCTGCGTCCGAGATGATCTCTTCTGCTTCTGAGGAGGACGCGGAGGCAGCTACGGGTATCTCGTCCTCGGTTTCTGTTGTGGGCTTGCGCCGCCGTACTTCGGCCGCTGATGCCATTGTGGATTACGTGGTTTGTTTTGCGTTATACGAATAAATCGAGGGGTAATTACTTCACCGAGGATTCTGACATTCGAAGGGGGAAAAGTTACAGAACCAAGACCAGACGACAATTGAGAAAAGACACAGCTTCAATATGGCCAGATCGTCTCCAATGGATTTTTCTGGTTCCTGTCTTTTACCCGGTTAAGCCTCTCCGCAAATGCAAGGCGGAGGTGCAGTGAACCCTTCTGGCGGGATGGAGGGACACTCCGCAGAAGCCGACGAACGACCTGAGTGGAATTGGAGATCTCGGTGCGTATTGCTCCCCCCTGCTTGCTTCTTTCTGTAAGCCATTTCGTAATCTCGCATTGGACGGACCGCGCGGACCTCGCGTGGGGAGGTGGAGGACCCCACATTTAGTGGATGAAATTATGAATTAGCTTTCGCGTTGTCCCTGACAACTCCCAGCACCCCTCCAAGACCAGCCCTGATTGGTCAGATTCCTTCGAGATTGGTAAATACAGCTAACCCTGTAAAATTGATCGCTTCTGAGTTCTCTCTGCACTGTGGGACAATTTCCAGACTGCGATCACGACTAACTGGACTGGACCGTTCGAGTGAACGTTACCTCATCCGCCTATGGTTTTGACACAACACAGCAGTTGACAACGCACACCACTTGCAGCAGCAGCAAAAAATTCACGCGTTTTTGGCCGACAACAGCATTTATCTTCCTCTTTTTGAGAGTATCGCACATTCAGAACAGCAACGATTCCAACATTCTCGCTCTCAACAGGTTGCAACATTTGGGCGTATTATTTTCCCGCGCAAAAACCCCTATAGTACCGGTAGTCCTGCATCGGACATTTAGCCAAACATCTAACAAAACCCGCCCGTCCGGTCCTGATTTCCGGGACGAGTCGGACGACCGACACAAGAGTCTGCGTGTGCGCACCGAGAGAATCGAACAAGGAGGGGGAAACGGGGGGATCTATCTATCCGTACAACCTACAACACACTGTCGTCATCGGCAGACGCAAACATTTTCGAGCAGACATCGCTTTGCATGACACGCATACGTCAATAACACATAGCTTACCACAGCACTCGACGACACGATGTCCGTACCGTCGAGTCCTGCCGGGGGCGGTAGACACAGCATTGCTACCACGCCGCTCCAGTCAATATCGCATAACAATCAGCAACGCGACCGCGAGTCCACTTTATTCTCGCCATCCCAAAGCCAGAGAAGTCGCGGCCACACTCTCGGCGCCACCACCGATAACGGCGGCCGCGACAGTTCGGTCCATGAAAAGATCAACCAGTTCAACTCCCTCGCCGTGCAGTCAAAGCAGCTCGAGCGCAAGACGGCCGACGCGGCGCTCAAACGCGCCATGCTCGGTCGGGAGGAGGCAGAAGCCGATATGCGCCGGTACCGCGACGAGGCTAGGACTCTCAGGAGGATGGTGAAGGACGCTGAGAAACTTGTTGAGGAGGGAAGAGAACGGGAGAGGAAAGTTGGCGAGAGGTTGGAGACAGTTATGGTACGTCTTTGGTTTTCCCCCTTGCATTTTGGGACATGCAGGTGGGACAAGGAACTAACTGATGCTGTCAAACAGGAGAGCTACGGTCGCGCAAAAGAGACACACGAACACACAAAAGAGCTCTGGGAGAAGGAGATTCGCCGCGCGCGAAAGGAAACGTTCAAGACGCAAAGCAACTTGGTCAAGTTGCAAGAGGAGCTCAAATCATGCCGAATGGCGCAAAAGGCCGCCGACGAGGCACTTCAACACGAAAAGGAACTGAGCACCGCACGAGCAAAAGAGGCGTTTGACGCAAACTGCCAACTCCTCAATCTGCAGGAGCAGCTGGACGAGGCCCTAGAGCGAATCAAGATGCTGGAGGCGGAGCGGGACTCGCTCAAGATCGTCGCCGAAGCCCGAGAGAAGGTCAGAAGCGTCTCTCCCGATGCTAAGCGCCGACAGGAGGACTGCGATGAGCATCTCGCACCGCGGAAACGAGCACGCACTTCATCCATCAGCTCTGCTTCGACCCAGGTACCCGACTTTGACGAACTATACCGACTCTGGCAGTGGGAGAAGCAACGGGCCGATCGCGCAGTCCAACAAGTCCAGTTCCTTGAGACTGAATGCCAGTTGAGAATATGCGCTGCGGGAAAAGCACTGCGTCGATCGACCAACAGCAGCCGATATTCCAGCCCCCGACGAAAGCGAGGGAGTCTCATGAGGAAAGCCGATGCCGGTGATGCCTTAATTCTTAAGGAGAGCCCCCGAGCCTCTCCGGAGCCACCAGCACCCACACCGAAACGGTCGAAGACGGATTTATTGAGGGAGGACATCGAGGAGAGGCACAGCCTGTTTAGGCCGGTGGACAGCATCTTCCGCACCGTATCCTCTCAGGTGGAAGTTGAGGCCGGGGCGTCGAAAAAGTCAGTCTCGCCAAAGTCATCACCCACCGCGCCAGTTCCCAGCTCACAGCCCGTGCGATCAGATAAACAATCCTTTCGCTTCTCCCGCACACCCAGCATCGAGCCGCCAGATCTTGCGCTTTCCGGCCTAGACAAGGATCGCACGTCGCTCCTATCGCTCCTCGACGCGCCACACCAGGATGACAGCCTCGCGCCAGTATTCAACATCCCCACAATGCCTGGCCCCGATCCCACAGTACAGGCACAAGTAAAGCGCGAAGACGAGGAGGAACAAAAACCAGTGGTTGCTCCTGCTGCTCCCCCACCAGGAAAGCGACCTGCACCCATTCTTACCAGCACCACCAACCTCCCCCGCGAAGACTCTTACTCCCCCGCCCTCAGCGCCCTCAGCGTGCCGCACTCCGAACCACCACTCAACAACTCCTCTGTTGCCAATCCGATCGAAGCACCGCCCCTCGTTCCCCGCCCGCACACATCTACCTCCCACTACCGCACCAATATTACTACCACCGTCAAAACCACCACGACCAAAGTCCCCCTCAAGGAAGAGAACCAAGACCCCAACCTCGCCCAGCGCCTCATGAAACTCCAGCGCACCCCTTCGAGAAATGGTGGTGGTGACAATGACTGGGACAAGCCCAGTTTCGACGTGAATAACCCTGCGTTAACGCCGACCATGACGAGGGAGCAGGCTCTCGAGCAGATCAAAGAGCGAAGAGGTCGAGCTAGGAGTGTAGGACGGCCTGGTACTTCTGGCAATGGTTCTGCTTCACAGGGATCTTCTACTACTACCACTACCACCGCCAACGGAGGGGGACCGACAAAGACAGTCGCAAGAAAGGTTTCCGTGGAGACTGGGTTAAGGGACGCTACCAGTCGCGAGCGGGGACGTACAAAAGATCGGAGAGAAATTAGCAACCAGAGTGCCCCTACCGGCAATGGTGGGAGCGGGACGTTGAATACCCTCAGGCAAGTTACGGCCGGGCTGAGTAGTACTCGTCGGGTTCGCTCTTGATTTTTTTTTAAAAAAAAATTGCTGGATCGTTGTTTTGGGTCTAGGGTCGAGGATTGAGTCCTGGATACATGGCGTACAAACTTTAGAGAACAACAGACTCTGAGAACGAAGAGGGCGACGAGGAGGAGTTTGTTTTTGTTTCAATTGTCAGGATTATTGTCCATTGGAAAGGGGGTGGGTGTGGTTTGCATAAAGGGCAAAACTAAAACGTCTACAACAACACAACACACTGGATCTGACATTTGGGACTATTTCTCGGCGTTTCTCTTTTTACAAACGGTCTGGCTCGGCTCTGGAAATACCCTATTTTCTTTTTCTTTTTTTCTCTGGCTTCTTCTCAAATTTCATATTTTTTTGCTTCTCATCTCAGTCAGCCAGGGCTGGACTTGTGACTTGCGTCGGTTGTTGGTTTGTGAGATCGCCCAGCACCGGCGGCGTGTCGGCAGGCTCGTCACGGTTGCAGCGAGGAGGGGAAAATGGGGCATATAATGGTACAGCCCGAAATGTTAAATTGCAGTTCATCTTTCTCTATCACATATTATTCTTTTATCTCCTTTACGTGTTACGAATCAGACTACCTACGAGTAATGAAGCACATTGTATTGTATTTTCCATCAATATGAAACAACGACATCTGCCAAGATTCTGGGGGGCGCGCCCCCCCCCCCCCCCCCCACACACCCCACCCAAGGAGACCACGCCCCAGGCGGGGCGCGCACGCAGCCCCCCAACGACGGACTAGAT
>MU864428.1:0-41317 GCA_033296905.1 Podospora australis | reverse complement strand
TAAATATCCAATTTTTTGCCCCCCCCCCCCCCCCAAAAAAAAAAAAAAACCCCAACGGAAATGTCACGATCGTCAAGTCATTATCCAACCATCCTAATTCGTTCTCTTCGTCATGATCCAAGATCGGTGGTGTGGTTCTGGTTTGTTTTCGTCCTCGGGCTTAGCTTCCCTTTTGCCCACCTCCACCCTGCGCGGATAAAAAAGACCCGTTGCTGTTGGACTGACTCTTGGTCGGTGAACCTCCGGCAAATGACAAGGTCCTAGACTTCCTCGTCTGTTGTCTTACTCCGCGGTGATGGTGAGCTGCAGGACTTTCGAGATCCCTTTCTTCCCGCATAGCGGTGGCGATGTGGCTGGCGGTCAGGAAGTATCCACACGAAAGCGTCGGGGTGTCCTCGTTGTCCCCAAAAAATGACGGCCATATCATCACTGGCTTTAGGAAGCTGGCTTCTGCTGTATCAACTGCTAGTTGAGAAGTGGCATTGTTTTGCTTCTTGTTGTTAAGAGACGCTTGTACAGGTGCTCCGTTAGTGCGTGGTTTGTTGGTGGGAGAAGATGCTGATGCCGTTGATGTGGGAGGCCTGGTCGAGGTAGTTGACTTTAGAGTAAGCGGTTTCCAGTCTGTTGAATCCTTTTCATCGACTTCGTGATAAGCCTCGATTCTGGTGTCGAGCTGTTGAACGAACTCCCATAGATGGGAAGTCTTCTTGCAGAATTTGTCGATGTCGGAGCGAAACATGTGACGCTGCTCCTTGGTCACGAGTTCTTCAAAGCAGTCCAGGACGTTCTTTTTGACGGTCTCTGCCAGTCCGACCTTGGCCAAACTGTTGGTCTTGGAACTTACGGCAAGAAGTACGCTCCGCAAATGTGACTCGGCGGCAGCGTCTATTTCACCGAGGTTTCCCATAATATAATCGAGTTCCCCTGAATGCTTGAGCAGGTAGGTCGGGTGGAAGAGATGCTGGCGCAACTCGTCGTATAGAACAGCCAGAAAAGCGGCAGCGCGCATCTGCTTTGCTGCGGCGGTGTTCAAGGGGGGTAGCGGGATCTTGGCGACGACCTTGTGTTCACGGAGGTTGACTCCTGGGCCGGTGTGAAATCCATCCAATATGTCTGGTGGGAGGTCGATTCCATGCCAGGTCTCGGCGAGAGTCAGGGCCGAAGACCAGATCGAATCGAGCGTGGAAGTGCTGTGGACAACGGTCGAAGTGTCAGCAGCGGTTCTTTCGGCAACAAACCTGGGACGAAGGATTTGAAAGAAGACAGGGGATTAACCAACATCTGTTTTATGTTCGACATCATGGGGATTAGGTCTACCGTAAAGGAATGCAGTCTCTGAAGCTCGGCATGCTCCTTATCAAGCTCTCTCTTGACTGACTGCACTCGCGTCTCCATCTCGTCATGGACCTTGTTCAGTTGGTTGTGCCGTTCCCCGAGTTCCTTGTTCGCGTCTTGGAGCTTGGCGGCGAGGTCCTGGTTCTTCTTTGTCGTGTCCTTCAGTTTCTCCTCGCAGTCTTTCAGAGTGCACCGGTTTTGCTCAAGATCATAGACGACTTGGCCTAATTTCCGGATGATCGCTTGCTCATCGTTCCTCAACTGGGAGTTTTCAGCTCTGAGCTTTTGGTTTTCGGTACTGATAGAGGCAAAGTGTTGGAGCTTGGGCTTTTCTGCCAGTAAAGCAATAGCACGCTCTAAACCGTCAAGATCGAGGTCGCTCTGGACAGATGTGGGAGCTTTCAGAGACATGGCTGTCAAGGTGCCTGTGGTTGCCGACATAAGGAGAAAGAATTTGCTGTGAGTGGATGTATGTACAGAGTGACAAGAAAGATAGGGTGAGGGGTAAATTGAAGAATGATGTGACTCGGAGGTCAAGGTGGGCAGATCTAAAGTTGAGGAGGAAGGAAGAAACGAAACAGGGGGAGCAGGCAGGTATTTGCCATCTTTTGAACTTCCTGATCATCGTATGCCCTTCCCCTCCCCACCAAGACAGTCAGCGCTCAACTCTGGTCTTCTGCAGATGTGATGCCTCATTTTGTTGTATTGTTCTACCGTCATTAACAGCAATGTGATATGTTTCCCGTGGACAGCCCTGTTTCGACCACTTAGATGGAGATAGGCCTCAGTGCATTGATTGTTCCCGTCCAGCACGACTTTACAGAAAGGCGTCTATCCAGTCTTCTGCTTACCATCATTGCTACCACAGACACCCCGCATCATTGATTAGGTAGTTTGCCTTCGGTGAAGCCGCTGATGAACCAGTCAGGTTCTGGAGACTTACACCATTTTGGAGGCATATCGGCTTCAGCCTGCCAATCACATCGAGCAACGTCTCCAGGTGGGCAGCCACTTCCGTTCCGTCGGGACAAAACATCTTCAAAGTCTGGGGGATATTTGAAGGAGAACGGCATGCCCTCGTCCAGTATAACAATGTCATTGTTGGTTTGGCAAACTTTTATCCTGATTAGGTCAAGATCTGGAGATGCATATCATGTGAGCCACTTTGGGTTGAGCATATCGCGGGATGCAGTTTCATCACCCCCCTTGTTGTCTGTAGCTATCCGCTTCGTTTGGATTCTGCCCAGCCAACACACTTCAAATATCTGAACAAGTTGCTAGGGGAGTTTAAGTCGACATGCAGTGCTTGATTAAAGTTGTGGATCTTCTGCAAGCTGCAACATGCATGAAGTTATCCACATAGTGATGGAGGTGCTCGCAGCTAATGTATAAGCCGGAAACTTCGAAAACAACACCACAACAGGAAGACAAAAAGGCGCGGTTAGTTCAGTGGTTAGAATTCTCGCTTCCCATCTACTCTTGGTCCAGCGAGGGACCCGGGTTCGAATCCCGGATCGCGCAGCTGCGCCTTGTTCCTTTTTCGCTTTCTCCCCTTCCTCCTTGAGGAAGGAGCGGTTGGTGATTTTTTTTCATCACAGTGCTCTTGGTGACTTTACCGGAATGGAACCCACCCCCTCTGGACCTCCGAACCTCTTATACCATTGGATGGTATTTCGATTAGGTTGTTGCCTGAGACTGGATAACTGTGAAGTCTTTGAAGAGCTACATACGGTTGAGTGATATGTGTCAGGGAATGTCTTCAAGTTTGAGCTGAATGCGTTGAGCAAGTGGGAGAAACCATTTTATCCAGAGATACTAGCTTGATTTATGGTTGTGTGTTTGGCTTATTCATTTGTCATGTGTCATGATAGGAGTATCAGATTGACAGCACAAAGTCGAATAATAACTCTGTTAAACTCGTATGCTATTCCAGGTTATGTCGTTCTGGGAATAGTTGGAGTTGGCTGTTTGCAAGAGATCTATGTCCCCGGTAATACAAATAGTTACCTCTAACTATTTGCTGACACTCCCTCCTAAGGGAGTCCCATATAACGGTTAATTTTACAATCCCAGTTGGGAATGTTTCACAAGACGTTGGCCTCAACTGTGTGTAAGCTTTTCTTGGCCCGGCTGGCAGATTGATAATCGCATGCAACTTCCAGGTTCCAAAAGAGAGTGGCATCCTTCCGCCCTACCTTCAGCTTTACCGGGGAAGATGGCGGGGAAGAACCCTAGAACGGGGTTTGGAGGCGGGAAGTGTCCAATCGAAGCTCCCAACCGCCGCGCTGTCACCAGCGGGCCGAGTTGGGGTACCCAGCTTCCGAATGACGATTGTTGGTTGCACAACGGTCACTCCGTATGAAAACGTATTTCATTGGTCAAGGTTCCGTCTTTGTCGATATGTGGCATGAGGTCGCCAATTTTATGCTAGAATGACACCGACAAAGGGTCGATCTGACATGAGACCTCGACCTGTGCCTCTGAGATGCATCTTTTGCTGGCTCCAGGAAAATTGGAGAATGGAAGACAAAAAGAATGTTCAAAAAGGAGCGATGTGGCCCGAGCTTCCGAATCTTGATCTTTGTATGCACGGGCCACACTAAGCCACTAGCCACCCACGCCAGACAGACGACCACTCCCTCCCGCCCGTCATTTCTGAGGGCCGAATCTGGAAGCTGATGCATGCATTGTCTGGCCCCTGGATGCGCTGCTGACATTTTAACGGCTTCAATATTTTCTTGTTGCCTGGGACTGATAAAACTGAACGTGCCGTCATTTTTCATCTTTATCTGTGTAAATTGTTTTGTCCTCTCGAAATGTGTCGCCTATGATGAAGCGATAATCAGTATTCGTATGGTGATGCTTCTTTTGCGATGAAAGCGCCATGCGCCAATCCCGTTGTTGCGCAAAAGAAACACCACGATTCGTATCCGCCTGTCTAACCCGAGCGCGCTTAACCCGAACCCACAAGAAGTGATTTGAAGACGGACGTCTCCCGTCGCCTGGCTTCAGCCATGGCTACTAACGGAGTTGGCGACCACAAACCGGACTCGGGAACAGGAGGCACTCTGCCGAGTTCAACATCGCAACTCATCAGTCGCATTCCCAAGATTCTTCCACATGAGCGGGTATTTTCGATACAAATCGGCTCCGAGTTGTTCAAACTCTCTGGCGCATCACTTTCATCTGATGGTGAGTGTGTGGCCTTTCTATCTACCTGACCATGGAGATGAACTCTAACAAGCCCAGCCCCATCGTACTTTTCACAGTACTTCGCATGTCAGATTAAAAAGGCAGAGGAAAATGGAGAAGACCCGGCATCCGCGATCCGGACGCTCTCTATTGACCGGGACCCGGTGACCTTTAGAGACATTTCACTACACCTTCAGGGGTATCATGTGCAACCTCGAGATGCAACACACTTTGTGCGCCTGTTTGCAGACGCGCAGTTTTACACCCGTGAGACAAACATCCCGTCCCTGATCTCTCTCTCTCTCTCTGGTCGCACGGCATGGCTAATACTCGGAATCCAGTCCCCAAATTAATGTCACAGCTCTACGAAGAGGCTGTATACACCACCATCGGACAGCGAGAGTTCGTAATACCACGTGAACTGTTTAGCGATCCGGGGAATTCCCCCAACTTCTTCTCTCTGGGCTTTGCAGTCTTTTTCTCATCCCCAGATGATCTCTTCCCGGGGTTAGATAGGGAAGGCCTCCTGCGCCCACCTTCTATCGTGCCCCCTTCGGTCCCGGGCCGCAGCGCGGAAATCTTTGCCGAGATATTACACCTTCTCCGCGGCTATCCCGTAAACGTCCGCGACGAAAAGCACCGAGCGGAGCTCCTACGCGACTGTCGATACTTCAACTTCAAAGGCCTAGAGCAGCGCCTGATCCCCCACTCGATCTCCTTCAACCTTGCTCGAAGGAAGGACGAAATCGTTCTACGGCTGAAAGATATCTTAAAAAGTGGCATCACAATCGGACCAGAGCCGACGGCCACCGACCCTCAGGGAGCATGGGTAACTTACGCCCGGCCCTTCGTCGACGACCGACCGTACGAACTGGTACTGGAAATTGGCGATGAGAGCACACGACTCCAATTCGGGCCGGGAGGAAGCGTGCGCGCTGAGTTCTTTGGTGAAACAAAGATAAGGGTGGCCAAGATGTTTGAGGTAATTGCCACCAAGCTGAATCTGCCGCCCACTACACAACCGTTGGGACTCTTGATGGCGAAAGGAGGAGCGAGCAGCCAGCCGGCTACTCCGGGGAATACTCCCCTCAGCGAAGACTTGGTGAGGGTGATCATGGACCCAGAGGCAAGCGTCACGCTGGACGGAAAACAGTGGGCAGGACTTGAAGAAGGAACTGTGTCGGTCCCGTCGTCAGCTGGGGGCCTGGGTCCGGGAGAGTCACCCATGGGTAATTCGCCATCCCTCCAACTGTCGGTCCCCACGCCAGCTGGATCTTCTTCGAGGAAGAGGAAGAGGGCAGAGATGTCAGGCGGCATGGACGAGTGGTTCGTCAGGACGGGACAGTGGAGGTTGAAGATTCAGGGGGTAAAGAATGGGAAGTGTGCCGTGGAGTGTTGTCTTGTGGCTGTCAAGCTGGACGCCATGAGCTCCGAGCAAACGAGGAATGTGACGAGGTCATTTTTGGGCTAAACATCAAGCCTTGGTTGCTTATGGATTTGGATAAGGCAGCGCCTGGATTATATAAGGGGCAAGATACCTGAGAGGGATAGGAGCAGGCATGTACAAATGGGAGATTTATTTTGGCGACATATTTTGGCAGGAGTTGGTAGTTCTTGATATCCCATGTATTTCGAAGCTACATAAGCCATACGTTGGATCATTTTCTTTTTCAGGATCACACAGCACCTCTTGTTTTCGTATTCGACTATCGTCTTGATGCTCAGAGCAGTGGGTAAGAATCCAGCAATAACAGACCCGACAACTGTTGCCATCAGACACGACGTCGTTCACCAACTGCCACCATCCGACAACGACATCGCAACAGCAGGTGGTGATAAATTACAGTGGGACACTGAGATCAGATGTTGCTGGCAAATATTTGGACCCTCTTGGAAATTGAGATTGACCTATCAATTATTCGTATAACCACAAGTCGCGTGGTCCCCCTCTTTTGAGCAACGACTTAGAGCAGATGCAGTAAAGACAATTCTTGGTACTGACTGGATGAAGAGTCCCAGAAGCGAGCGCATATGGTTATCGTCGGTAGTAACCAGTCATCGCCATGTTGCTGCAGCCTTTCTGTTTTGATGTGTTCTGGTTGGATAATTCATTATTAATATTTCGCGACTGCCGACATCCATCATCATCATGGATGGATTCTCGTTGCCCTCCCCGAAAAAGCAGCCCCCTAAAGATGCGGTGGACGCCTTTGGGAATTCTGGTGAATGGATTGGACCCAGGGGAGCTGCTTCCATTGGACGCTTGGGCCATTCCGCGAGACGAGCGCGACCGGCGGGGAGCCAGAGAAACAACTTCACGCATCCCTGCAGGGACAACTGCACGCTGTCACGACTGGCTGATAAAGCACTGCCCGCTGCACGAGAAAAAAAAAAGTGAGGGTCGTCGCGCTTGCCTGATTGGGGAACGCTCCTTGTCAACAATCAAATTTCCCCACTACTTTTCTGCTTGTGTGTGTGGTGCACCCAAGTCGACCCGGGACCACAGCAGAGCCAAACAGACAGACAGACCTTCAGGCTTCCTGACCCCATCAACCTCAAATTTCCACTTCCCAGCAACCCGCCAGACAGTCCGTCCATCTTTTGGTCCATTCCTCGGTCTTTTGCAAAAGAGTATTCCATATTTTTGCAACCTTTTGCAGCTTAAACACCAAAGCTTGCTACTTCAAAATGCGTGAAATCATCTCTCTCAACGGTATGTTATTTTTCCTTTCCCCTGTTGTTCATGGGAGCTTGCATTTCCCTTTCTCTCTCTCTCTGCTCTGGCGTGTTTGATGCTGCCCGCTCCGCAGACGCATCGATGGGTTGGCGCGCGTCTTTGGCCTCACCGCATCGGTTGACGTCCTTGAGATGTTGTCGCAACCCGCACCTTCGGCGCTCTGCATACCACATCTGCGACTTGCTCTCTGACATACTGACATCTCTCTTCCCATAGTCGGCCAGGCTGGTTGCCAAATCGCCAACTCTTGCTGGGAGGTACGATCATCAAGCCCCTCGATATCCCTTCCTGTCGAATATCCGCCCCGGAGCTGGTGCATCACCACTCCAAATGACCCACGATGATGCGCATACACATACGGCTTTTGCTGCCTCGACCTTGAAGACAAGGCTTTTTTTTTTTTTTTTTTTTTTTTTTGGGAACACCACTGACGTTGTTTTATAGCTTTACTGCCTCGAGCACGGCATTCAGGTATGCTTATCTCGCACATGTCTTTCACACTCAAAACTTAATACTGACCGCTGCTTGGTTAGCCCGATGGATACCTCACCGAGGAACGGAAGGCCGCCGATCCCGACCACGGCTTCAGCACCTTCTTCTCCGAAACTGGTGCGTCATAAACACTTGGAGATGGTTGGAAATCTTGCGGTTGGATGATGTGACTGACCGAGTGCAACCGAACAGGCAACGGAAAATATGTGCCGCGGACGATCTACTGCGATCTCGAGCCCAATGTTGTCGACGAGGTCCGAAATGGAGCCTACCGTGGACTTTTCCACCCAGAGCACATGATTACTGGCAAGGAGGATGCTTCCAACAACTACGCTCGTGGTCACTACACCGTCGGCAAGGAGCTGATCGATCAGGTCCTTGACAAGGTCCGCCGTGTCGCCGACAACTGCAGCGGTCTTCAGGGTTTTCTCGTTTTCCACTCGTTCGGTGGTGGTACCGGTTCCGGTTTCGGTGCCCTCCTGATGGAGCGCCTGTCGGTTGACTATGGCAAGAAGTCCAAGCTGGAGTTCTGCGTCTACCCTGCTCCTCAGACCGCCACATCCGTCGTCGAGCCTTACAACTCGATTCTGACCACCCACACCACCCTCGAGCACGCCGACTGCTCCTTCATGGTCGACAACGAGGCTATCTACGACATCTGCCGTCGCAACCTCGGCCTCGAGCGCCCCAACTACGAGAACCTCAACCGCCTGATTGCTCAGGGTATGCTTTCAAGAGCCCTAACCGCCTATCGTCCTGCACTCATATGCTAACACCATGCTCACAGTCGTCTCCTCCATCACCGCCTCGCTCCGCTTCGACGGCTCCCTCAATGTCGATCTCAACGAGTTCCAGACCAACTTGGTCCCCTACCCCCGTATTCACTTCCCTCTGGTCGCTTATGCTCCCGTCATCTCGGCCGCCAAGGCTGCCCACGAGGCCAACTCCGTCCAGGAGATGACCATGTCCTGCTTCGAGCCCAACAACCAGATGGTCAAGTGCGATCCCCGCAACGGAAAGTACATGGCTACCTGCCTTCTGTACCGCGGTGACGTTGTCCCCAACGATGCCCACGGTGCCGTCGCCACCCTCAAGACCAAGAGGACCATCCAGTTCGTCGACTGGTGCCCTACTGGTTTCAAGCTTGGTATCTGCTACCAGCCTCCCCACCAGGTCCCCAACGGCGACCTTGCCAAGGTCAACCGCGCTGTGTACGTTCTGCTCGAGCTTATTTTCTTTTCGCTAATAAGGCTATGGCATTTGCTAACTCTTTGTCTACAGGTGCATGCTTTCCAACACCACCGCCATCGCCGAGGCGTGGTCCGCTCTCTCCCACAAGTTCGACCTCATGTACTCCAAGCGTGCTTTCGTGCACTGGTATGTTGGTGAGGGTATGGAGGAGGGTGAGTTCTCCGAGGCCCGTGAGGATCTCGCGGCGCTGGAGCGCGATTACGAGGAGGTTGCTGCCGACTCCATGGAGGGCGAGGATGTCGAGGCCGAGTACTAAGCTGCTCGGTGCTAGTCGACTGTGGTATGTGTGTGGAATAGTTTGATGGCAACTTTGGTTTGTTGATTGTGGATGAATTACCATTTGGGTGGAGGTTATCGCATTCAGTCCTTCAGCCAACCCCCCCCCTTAAACCTGCGATATCCGTTGGCAAAAAGGTCATCTGCGTTTTCATGGGTATTTCTTCCTTGGCAAGCGCGGGCCCGTGAATTTGTTTGTTAGACGTAAAAGTGAATAGTCAATTTTTAATCGAGAACGGAGAACCAGTTAGGAGATTGTGTTTAGGGATCAGCCTCGGTCTTCGTTGTACCTATTCTCACAGGACCCCTTGTTTCTTTTGGTACTTCGTATGGTTCGTTCATTCACTCGGCTCCTTTCTCCAACTCTCATGCAACGACTGGGTGCGGCAAGGCTCTTTTACCACTGCTTGCATCAAAAGTTCCCCGACGGCACAGCTGATCTGGTCATGGGAGATCTCTTTTCATATGCCAATGATATATCCCGCAAGCTTTTCGAAGCTGTCAGTCTGCTGCTGCAAGATGCACGTCGCTGCAGTCGTCGTTGGTTGCGGTGATGCAGCTTTTGGCAAGATGGGCATGGTTGGACGCTTGGGACCCAATCAACGGTTGGGCTGCTGCCAAGCCCTGTCTATGAACCCGCTAAACCCACCCTGCGGATTTTCCCGTACGCTGTTTGGTCTCTTGTCGTCGCCCAAGCTCCCTAAGTGGGAGGGAACACTGAATGGGGGAGTCGCAATCCCAGCCTCACAACCGTTGCCAGTCGAAAGTGCAGCAAGCGGGCATCGTTTTATTCGTGATTCCATGATCCATCCTCCCTTCTCCTCCCCCACTCTCTTCGATGCAGCAGCGCACTCCATAAACACGAATATGACTGCATGGTTTCCCATGCTTTTCCATTTCACTTGCTCGCAGCGCCAGTCCTGTGTTTTGATTTTCCATCGCATTTTCGAACTTGTTAATTTTAGCTGAGCCTTTGCTGGAGCTCCTAGTCGATTTCCAGCTCCCTGGTTCCCCCCTAACCGCCGGTAAATAATAACCACATTTCCCTCCAACACAACCAATTCCCAGCGAGATCCAGACGAGCGACTTGGCACACACTTAACCTCGACCTACCAAACTATAAACCCACCACCACTTTTGGTCTCGAAACCAAACGGGTGCAGCTATCGCCCGCCATGGCCGAATCGTCATCAGTTGATGCGGGTATGTTTATTTCTGTTTTATCTTGCAGATCCGAGTTCAATCTCAGGTTTGGATCGCACTGCAAACGAAGGAGAGCGTTTGCGACGTTGGGAGCCTCCTCATAGTTGGACACGCGGGCTAACCGGAAATGATGGGTTCCAGGGGCGCCGAACCTCAACCTCGCACCTGAGGAGAAACGAGTATACGGACAACTATTCCGAGCCGCCGATACGGAAAGCGTGGGCGTTGTTACCGGAGAAGTCGCCGTTAAGTTCTTCGAAAAGACAAGACTAGATTCCAGGGTTCTGGGCGAGGTACGTTGTTATAGGTGGCACGTACTTGTAGTTGAGGGGAACATGAGACTCATGAGGAGGGCGAGTGAAATAGAACAAGCGCTGACGAGGCCGCGGTTGCAAACACACAGATATGGCAGATCGCAGACAGGGAAAACAGGGGCTTTCTCACACCGGCTGGCTTCGGCATTGTTCTGAGGCTTATTGGGCACGCACAAGCCGGACGCGAGCCATCTGCAGAATTGGCTCTTCAGCAAGGCCCCATCCCACGTTTCGATGGGTTCACACCGACGCCTGCTCCGATCCCTCCTCCGCCTCCCCCGGCGCAACTGGGCGCGCAGACGACCGGCGGTTCCGCCCCTGGTCCTATCCGTATCCCACCCCTGACACCGGACAAGGTGGCCCAGTATGCCGGACTCTTCGAGCGACAACCCCTTCAGAATGGCAGCATGCTCCCCGGCGATGCGGCCAAGTCGATCTTTGAAAAGTCGGGACTCCCCAATGAGGTCCTGGGTCGTATTTGGATGCTTGCGGACACGGAACAGCGTGGCGCTCTCGTACAGACCGAGTTTGTTATTGCCATGCACCTGCTGTCCTCGATGAAAACTGGCGCGCTTCGCGGCCTCCCCACCATTCTGCCTGCCGCTCTTTACGAAGCTGCCACTCGAAGGGCACCACTCGGAGCGAACATTCCCAGACAGCAGTCCCCCACGACAGCTACACCACCTATTTCAGCCGTTCCGCGACAGCTCACCGGGTCAGCGCCCATCCAGCAGATGCGCACGGGTAGTCCCCTTGGCCGTCCACCGATAGTAGCGCAGACCACAGGAGACTGGCTCGTCACGCCACCGGATAAGGCAAGATTCGACCTGTTGTACGAGGAGCTCGACAAGCAAAAGAAGGGGTTCATCACCGGAGAAGAAGCCGTGACGTTTTTCAGCCAGTCCAACCTATCCGAGGATGCCTTGGCTCAGATTTGGGATCTCGCGGATGTCAACTCAGAGGGCCGTCTCACCAGAGACGAGTTTGCGGTGGCCATGTATCTTATCCGACAACAGAGAAGCAAGCCCGGTGTCAGCGCTTTACCTGCTGTTCTCCCACCAAACTTAGTCCCGCCCAGCCTGCGGGCACGAGTTCGGCCCCAAACCGCGGGAGCAGTGCCAGCAGCCTTCAACCCTCCCCCTCCGCCGCCGCCGCCGCAGCCGAAGCCATCTGCCCTGGACGACCTCTTTGGACTGGATGACCCTCAGCCACCAGCAGCACCACCGCAGATTCCTCTCGCTACGGGTGGCTCCGCTGGCGGTGATCCTTTTGCCGCGAGTGCTAGCCCGCTTGCGCCATCCTCGCCAGCTCGACCCTCGCCTTCCACCTCTACCTTCAAACCTTTTGTTCCCTCATCCTCCTTTGGACGTGGCCTTACCACACACCCCACTGGGGGGTCCAATACATCGACTCCGGCTCCAACTGTAGCAAAGCCTTTTGCTACCGGTTTCGATGACGACCTTTTGGGGGATACCGAGCCGGAAGTTAGCAAGAACTTGAGCAGCGAGACTACTGAGCTCGCCAATCTTTCCAACCAGATCGGTTCCCTTACGAAGCAGGTTCAGGATGTTCAGGGTCAGCGCACAGCCAACCAGAGCCAGCTGAGCCAAGCCAGTGCTCAGAAGAAGGATTTCGAGCAGCGACTTGCCCAACTCCGTGCCCTGTATGAGAAGGAGGCACAGGATGTCCGGTCTCTGGAGACACAGCTCACCATCGCGAAAAATGAGACAAAGAAGCTGCAGGCTGAATTTGCGATGATCGATGCCAGCTACCAGGACCTTCAAAACCAGCACCGCACGGTCGTGAGCGCGCTGCAGGCAGACCAGCAGGAGAATGCCAGTCTTAAGGAGAAGATCCGCGCCGTGAATGCAGAGATCGCTCAACTGAAGCCGCAGATTGAGAAGCTCAAGTCGGAAGCCCGCCAGCAAAAGGGCCTCGTGGCCATCAACAAGAAGCAGCTGGCGACCAACGAGGGTGAACGCGAAAAGCTCAAGACGGAAGTCGATGATCTCACCAAGGCAAACGAGGAGCTCGCTCGTCAAGTCAGCAACAGCAGCTCCCCGGTCATCAACCAAGTGGCCAGCCCCGCGCTGTCAACCACGAGCGCTAACAACCCGTTCTTCAGGCGGACGGGCAGCACGGATATTGCCGCAACTTTCTCCCCTCCTCCCATCCGGTCTTTTAATGATAAGACATTCGACGACGTCTTTGGCCCAGTTGCGACACGCAGCCAGGCTGGCACCCCTCCTCCTCCTGCTGCCGCGGCCGCGATTCATATGCAGAATACTGGTACCTCGGTTGGTAGCGTTGGCTCCTTTGCGACCCCTGGCTCCAGCAGCCCCAACGTGAGCCGCCAGGCTACTTTGGCTGGCGAGACTCCTACAGCCACCGAGTCTAGGCATATCAACACCACCTTCCTGCCCTTCCCTATGCCCCCAGATTCCCGTCAGGCCTCGCCAGCTCTTAGCCGCACTGATACCAACCAAGAGCAACCCATTCGCGCGGCTTCTCCGGCCTCTCTCGCGTCTCCGATCGAGATGGCCCCGACAGGACACAGCGTCGCCTCGGGTTCCGGCTCTGACCGGCCTAGAGCCCCATCCGTTGCATCCGACAACGCTAAGCCTACCACCAATATCTTCGGTTCCGTCTCCGAGGAGACGATCAACCGCCCTGCCACCAGTGGCAATGCTGACCCTTTCGCCGTCGACCAACAGAAGGCCAAGGACGACTTCGAGTCTGCTTTTGCTAGCTTTAAGCAAGCCAAGGCGACCGCGGGATCGCCCTCGAATGCTGATACGGCTAAGCCCTTTACCTCTTTCAACAGCGAGTTCCCTCCCATTTCAGAGCTCGAGCGTGATGATGAGTCCGACTCGGAAAGCGACCGGGGCGGTTTCGATGACGATTTCGCTCCTATTTCGCCGCCCGCCAAGCCGGTTGAGAAGAGCATCGAGTCGAGGTCCGCGTCTCCGGCTCAGACCAAGTCTACGACAGAAACGGGTGGTGCTCCTGTGGCTCCGATCCCGGCTCCTGAGCAGCCTGCTGCGAGGTACGACCAACGTCGTTTAGTCTCGTTCTCGCCCGAACCCACTTTGTATCTTCATGCAGAAACTGACTCTATTTCTTTCTCCAGCGAGAAGCCTACCGGCCCGACCGCTTCCTCAACTAACATCCATAACCTCTCTAGTTCGAACGTAGACGATATCTTCGGCTCGGCTCTTGCCGCCCAGCCGGCTGCTGCCGCTACTACGAACAGCCGCCCCAACACAGCTGCCGCCGCTGCCCCCAAGGGTGCCTTTGATGATCTCGACGACGACTTTGAAGGTCTCGAGGACGCTAAGGAGGGCTCCGCCGACGACGACTTTGCGAACATCTCTCGCTCTGGTCTGGAAGACTTCAACACCGTCTTTGACGGTAGTCCGCCACCGAGCCAGCCCAAGAGTGACTCTGTCGCTACCAGCGGAGCCTTTGGCGGAGAGAGCAGCTTCGACTTTGCCTCTCTCTCGACCACCTCTGCCGCGAACAGCACCGCCGGACCTGGGAACAGCTCTGTGCCGAGCCAGAACAAGCCTGACGCACACGACTGGGACGCCATTTTCTCCGGACTAGATGAGACCCCTACCGCATCGTCAGTGACGCTTGCGAGCGGGGATGGTAGCGCCAAGGAGGCTCCGGCAAGGCCGAGCAACGTTGGCAGAGCGCTCACAGAAGAGGGCGAGCACGATGATCCGATCCTGAAGAACCTCACGAGTATGGGATATTCTCGGACGGATGCGTTGGCGGCGCTGGAGAAGTATGATTATAATCTGGAGAGGGTAAGCAGCCAAAGCTCAAAGACCAAGACTGGATTTCCTTATGACAGGGGGGTGAGGACTTGAATGGCTGACACTGAGGTTTTCTTTCTCTTTTTTATAGGCTGCGAACTACCTTGCCAGTCAATCCTAAAGACTGAGCGGGTATCGCGTACATATTTTGAAGGAGGATAGTGACTATTTCCTTACTCCGAACTGTCACCTATTGGGACGAGAGTTGTCCGCATAGGGAGGAACAAAAAGGGGCAGGAAGAAGTCTGTGAGCGTGGAATAGTCTTGGTTGTGATCTGTGTGGTTGGCCAGCAGCCAAGTTGGCTCAGTTGGGAGCGTGGTCGGGGTGTTTGTTTCTGCTGATGAGTGATACCTTTTTCCTTTGTCCTTTTCTTTTCGACTCCCCTGTTCACTTGTCTCTTGACGGATTTTTCTTTTCTTTTCCCCTCTTCACATGTCTATCTAACCTCTCTCATTGCGTCTCCGTCTGTATCTGGAAGTTGTTTTGCACATTTCTCTTTTTGCATTAGCTGAAGTGGTGGTCATTACCCCCTCTTTGTCACTCTCTCACTCAAACATTTTCATTTAATTCTAATACTACTTCTGCAACCTACTTTTGCGTCTTGTTTGGAAAAATGGTGCCCTGAGTCTGTGCATGAATGGGGAGAACCGAGATAAGGCAGGAGGCAATAATTGTGTTTATAATACATTTTGGTGACGGTCGTAGGTAGTCAGATCATCTATAGTCTGCGCAGTCGTTTCATTTCACTCTTCACCTCGAAGTCCACCATGAATTGGTTCTAACTATCTTCCTCCTCTTGGTTCCATCTAAACTGTTTAACGTGGTGTGAAAGGGAAGCACAGCTTGTGTAAGTGAATGGTATTGAAGCCAGCCAATAGCCATCAAGAGATTTCCCCCGCGCCAAGACGGAACAAGGATTACGGTTTTTGGAGGGGCGTTTGAACTCCAAGTTGACTCTTGAACTCTTTGCCCCTCCAAACCTTTTTTTTTTTTTGGTCTTTAAATTCTCACAGTTTGAACCCTTTGCGCTGCGCAATTCACGACCTAGTATTTACGAACTCGACTTTCGCGATTGAACAGAAATACTTGGAGGAGGAAGAAGAAGAAGAAGAAGAAGAAGAAAGAACAAAAAAGAAAGACAAACAAAAATGGCAGAAGACGACGAGCAGCTTTCCATCTACGACGAGGTCGAGATCGAGGACATGACTTTCGACGAGGCGCTGCAGACGTACCACTACCCGTGCCCGTGCGGGGATAAGTTTGAGATTTCGCTGCTGGATTTGCAGGATGGTGCGGATATTGCTGTTTGCCCGAGCTGTAGTTTGATGATTAGGGTTATTTTTGAGGTGGTGAGTACTTTCTCTCCTTATTCCTTTCCTTTGCCCTTGGACATGCTCGTCGCTTCGTATGATGGATGGCCTGATCTGGTCGAAGTCGAATTTCAGCTGGGTGTTGGGGTTCAAGACGAATAGCTTAGCCCGGCAGATAGAACTTCTAGAGAAATGAATGCTGACGATTGTTCCGATTGAACAGGAGGATCTGCCCAAGCCGCCAAAGCCTGACGCTGCTGGGAAGGAGGTTGCTGCTTCTGCTTAGATCACGAAAATCACTTTTCGCGTACTTCGTACACCAGACGAACTACCCTTCCGAGAATAAACCGAACAGGCGACGAAAAAGCTAGCTTTCAACGGTTGAACCAGGCATCCTCCGTCTCTTTCCCATATCGGATTCCCAGCGGTCGAATTACGGGGAAAGCGTACGGCTCGATGCGGACGACATTTTGTCATTTACCATGATCTTTCAGCACAAATAGATACCCATACTGTATACCAGCAAAAATTGGAGATGGACTTTTTCAGTAAAAACACCAACGCCAGACGCGGTTGCTTAGCCCCAGCTACACCTGGTCTTCTGATGAATACGGATACCCCGTGGCCCAACTTCCTGTTGGCACATGTGCCGTTGCTCGCATACACGCTTCCAGCATGACCAAGGCGATGTTTGGCCTAGACTTACAAGAGGAGCTTTTGAGTCTTCGTTGAGCATCTCCCTGGCGATGCTGAAGCGTCAGTGCGAGCAACAGCACACCTCAAAGGGGAGTTGGGTTGCCGGGAATCTTGTCATGATTGGAGTCAACGGGACGCTACTACGGCACGACCACCAGCGTACATATATACGCTATCAATCTGCAGCAAGCCAAGAACATTCTTCGTTTTACTCGGTGATCGAGAGGCGTTTCAGTACCCAAACTCCCTTTATTATGTACAATTCACAAAGTTACAAACACCATTCCGACAGACTACAACCACTTCGCCACCTCCATTATCTCCCTCCACTGTGTTCCCGATCATCGAGGATCACAAGAAGCCAAGCGCCAACGCGCCAAAAGCGACAAGACCAGCAACGGGGCCCTCGACTTTCTGCCCTGCAGCCGAGGGCACAGCGGTCACGACCACTGTCGTCGAAGACGATGCACCTGTATTGCACCGTATACGTCAGTCATCTCTGTCGTAACTCGGTCTTGAACATTGGAGGAGGGAAGGGAGGCAGTAAGAAGAGGGAAAGACGAACTGGGAGTTGTTGTGGTCGAAATAGTACTAGTAGAGTAGACCGTCGTCGGCGAGACGGTCAGTGTTACACTCGAGACGGTGCCTGTCGCGGTGGACGTGAGGGTGGTGGTTTGCCCTGCTGCGAGGCCTGCCGCGACGAGGAGGAGGATGGTGTCGGGACGCATATTTGGAGGTGTTGGGTATGAAAGTGGTCACACGGAGGTCGAATGTAGCGAGAGACGGGGTGGTAAAGGGCTATCTGTCTGACAAGGGGATGGTTCGATGAGACTCGAGGAAAAGAAGGGAAGATATGGGTTGGGGAGCTGGGGAGAGGACGGCTTAAAAGGGAAATCTAGGAGCAGCACCAAAACAGGATAAGAGTTCAAGAGAGGAGAGGCCGTCCGAACCGGGGGCCAGAGCCATATATATCTCGCTAGATCTACAATCAAATTGCACTACTTCCAACACACTTGCAGCACGTAGGTAACATGTAACAGCAATGTTGTGTAAGCCAAGGGGGGGGGGGGGGGGGGCTGGCACCATTCTTCTTCCAGGAACCACCCTGCTGCTTATGAAATAGGGTTGGACAGACTTCAAGGAAACACGCAAGCCCTCTTGACTCGTCAGGTGTCTTGATGATGCTTCCGCTGGTCAGGAGAGAGCTCCGAGGAGGTTGGAAGAAGAGGAGAACAGAGAGGTAGGTGACAGAAATATGACCTCAGTCCTCGGACCTTTGCATACGAGGCCCCTCAGCGCTTTGGATCTAACCCCGGAGACACATGCACCGACAGCTACCTAGGTACCTTCTCTCATACGGGTGACAAGACCAAGATTGCATAGACATGACGGATTTGATGAGTGGAAAGGACTTTGCAGCCCGTAAGACAACATGATAACGCGATGCAAACAACTGAGAATCTTCAATACCTTCCAGTACTTATACAAAGGCTTAATTGCCTTCGCAGACCAGACTAGAGAAACAAGTCGCAAACAGGGACATCACTTTTTATTCTCTCTTTCAACCACAGCTAAACCGAGAAATTCTTTTTGTTTTCCACTTCTTCTCTTTTTATTATTCTATCATGATATCTCATGCAACTTAAACATTCGTAAAGAAGAAGCTAGGCTGGCCAGGCAGAGCAGCCTCCGCCACGGGGGCCGTGATCTCGACCTCGGCGGCGCCCTCGTTCGTGAGGTCCTTGCCGGACTTGCTTCCCTCCTCTACCGCGAGGATCTGGATCGACTCCAGACCCGCAGCGCGCTTCAGACCGGGAATCATTGCCTTTTTATCACATATTAGCACTCTAGCTGGCGAATAGGTGAGGAAAGAACTTACCAAAAGAGTCTTCTTCTCATCAAAAGCAAGCTTGCGCTCCAGCACCGCGTCCGCGGGCTCGCCGTCGCGGAGCCGCTTCTTGAGGGCCTGCACAAACGGCATAGCCTTCTTCATCTCGCCCATCTTGCCGATGCGGCCGTTGAGCTCCTTGTCGTCAATCTTCTGGGTGTTGGTCGCGGGATCCCAGACCTCCTTCAGCAGCTCAATGTACTTGGCTTGCCAAGCGGGGAACTTCTCGGTCAAGAAAATCGTGAGCTTCTTGGGCTTCTTGGGGTCAAAGTCGCTCTGTCTGCCCTTGGCCATCTTCTTGAGCTGAGCGGCCTCGGCCGAGTTGATGTTGGACGAGGTGGTGCGAACGTACTCGCGGGCAGCGGTCAGGGCGGCGATGGCTGGGGGAACCTCGGGCCAGCGGGCGAACTGGATGGAGGTCTTCTCGCCGAGAATCTCTTGCCAGACGAAGTCGGCCCAGTGAGGAGCGACGGGGGTCAGGACGAGAGCCTGGAGGCGGATGTACTTGAACACGAGGTCCTTGTGGAGAGAGATGCCGGCGGCGTTGCAGGCCTCGCGGTAAGTGTCGCGGGCGTTGAGGAAGTCGTAGTGCGCGGCCTTGATGGCGAGCTTGTACGAGGTCTCCTCGTAGTGCTTCTTGGCCTCGGCGACGAGGGCGTTCATCTCGTTGTCGAAGATGGCGTCTTGGAAGTCGTTGAGCTCGCCGGTGCGGAGGTTCTCGTCCTTGACGATCTCCTCGATCCACTCCTTGTTGGTGTAGAACCTCAGAATGGTGTTGTCGGCGACATCCTCGACAAAGTTGGAGTCGGAAATTCCGTCACCGGCGTCGGCAAGCGCCACACGGGCGGCATCGGCACCGTACTTCTTGACGACGTCGTCAAGGGTCATGAAGTTACCGGTGGACTTGCTCATCTTCTGGTTGTTGAGCTGGAGATGGCCGTTGGCGCGGACGGACTTGGGCCAGAACTCGCGGGGGAAGAGGGCGATGTGGTTATAGAGCCAGAAGGTAAGATGGTTGGGGATCAAGTCCTTGCCACTGACACGGAGGTCAAGAGGGTAGAAGTACTCAAAGTCTCTGCGCATGCCCTTGAGGACCTCCTTGGAGATGCCAGACTTGGCGACGAGGTCGTCAGTGAGCTGTGTGCGGGCGAAGACGTAGTCCCAGACCTCGTCAATCATTTGCTCAGGTGCAATCTTGCCCTTGCCCTGCTCACGGCCGAACAAGTCGGTGTGCAGCCATGGGACGAGGGTGTAGTAGGCCATATAGACAGTAGAATCACTCAAACTCTCCACGAGGAAGGTAGGGTCCCAAGGCAGCTTGGAGCCCAGACCGTAGGTTCTCGCGCAAGCCCACTGCTTAAGCCAGTTAAGAACACCCTTGAAAGCGTGCTGAGTATCGGGGGAGTAGGTCTCGAGACCCTTGCCATCCTTGTTCTCGACGTAGTCAAAGGCGATAGTGCGCCACGAATCCTCACCGTAGTCAATGTACCACTGGTCGAGGAGAGCGACGGTGCACTCGTCACCAGATCTGGACACGACCTTGTTCTCAGGCTCAGAGTAGGCGAAAGCCTCACCAGCCTTGATAAGCTGTTCCCTAACCTTGGGCTTGGCAACCTCAACCTTCTCACCGGCGAACTCGCCAACCTTCATGACACCCTGGTAGAAGCCCTCCTTGTACGCGAGCTCCTTGGCCTCGAGGAGCTGCTTGGCGTCCTTGGGAGAGGCGATCTTGAGCTTCTTGACAAGGTAAGGGGCCAAGAGGTCAGAGGTAGGGGTCTGAATAATGGGGATGATCTCCAGCTCGGCCCACTCCTTCTTGATGCCGTAGAAGTCGGCCTTCTTGGCGAGCTCGGTGACCATGGCATAGTCATCCGGTGAGTCGGAGGGAACAGAAGTGACGACACCAGTACCCTTGGTAGCAAGGACGCTTTCCATGGGGAGGACGCGCACCTGCTTGTGGAAGCTGAGGGGAGCATTGACAAGGGTTCCGATGAGATCAGAGCCCAGGACGTCGGCAGCCTTCTCAGGAACAGCGCCGTCCTTCTCAAAGATGCCCTGGAACGCCATGTTCTTGGCAGCACGCTCGGTGATGACAAAGTACTCCTTCTCAGAAGCCTTGAATACACCGTAGGTCAGGGACGGGCCGACGAAGCAGCAGGTCTGACCATACATGGTCTCAGCTCTGAGGGTGGCGGGGACGAGGTACACGTTGGCATCCTCGGGGATCTTGCCCTTAAGACCCTCAGCAGCCTTGGGTGCCCACTCGACGACCTTGAGCTTCAGGGCAGTGTACTCCTGGGGGAGAACACCCTCACCCTCACTCCGGTCGTGATCCATGCATGGCTGACCATCCTTGATGGAGTAGATGGTGTACCGCTTGCCGAACTTGATCTTCTCGAGCTCCTTGAGGCGGATCATCTGCCACCTTACGAAAGCATCGTAGTAAGGGTTGGCATCGGTCGTCACGAATTGGCGTCTCCAGTCGATACGCGCACCAAAGTTTGTCAAGTCCTTCTTGCACTCTGGTGGGAAGAACTGCAGCCAGTGTTGAGGGTCCGCGAATTTGTGAATCTCCTCCAAGGGAATACCAACAGAGTTGAGAATCTGGAATTGGTACTTGGCCTTGACGGTCTTTGCGGCCGCCTTGCCCTTCTTAGCGTTGAACTTGGACAAGTCCTCCTTTGGCCCCTTGGCGGCAACTGGCGCCTCCTCGACCTCGTCCTCCTCCTTGTACCCCGAAAAGTCCTGGCCAAACATCTTAACCTCCTTTACGAGCTTGTCTGCCGACGCCTTGATGGGGAGACCGGTGCAGTGATAGCCGAGGGGGAACAGAGCGCGCTTGCCCTGCATCCTGGCGTAACCGGCGTGGAACTCGATCTTGCTGAAGCTGAAGGCATGGCCGGCGTGGAGACGACCATTCATATAAGGGTATGCGATGGTGCCGAAGAACTTGGGGAACTTCTCGCGCAGCTCGTCGGCCGTGATAGACTCGAGGGGGAACTCGTCGATTGTTGGCGCATCAACCTCGAAAACGTGCTCCTGCTCCCATTTTTGCTGGTACTTCTTTTCGATCTCGATCAGGGTATCTCTCTTCTCGGTGCCTTTGAGCTCCTTGGTCTTGGAGACGGCAAGGTCGGCCATGGCCTTGGGCAGCGCTTCCGCCATGATTTTGGGTTCTATTTCTTTCGATTCGACTCGTCTCGGCTAGGCTTCGTCTTTTCTATTCGTTCAGTTCGTCTCGTTCGTTATACTTCCCGGGTGTGGGGGGTTGTAAGTGAAGTAATTATTTACCAAAAACAACAAATCGAGCTACTTTTCCACCCAAAATCGCCTAGAAACCGTACGAAGGGAGGGAAAGGAAAAAAAAAAATGGAGACAAGAAGAACCGATCTCGCAACGGTTGGTTTCTGGGATGCTTTGAGTCAGGAACGGCTCCCGGTTGCGAACGTGAGACTTCAGGTCCCTTGGGTAAATTTTGGTGTGGTGACTCCGCTGCCTGGCTCCCGACGGTACGAAATATGGAGGGGCAAAGCAAGCAATTCAGCGCGGGGTTGAGCGGGCGGACAGGGGTCCACTGAAGTCTTCGTGCGCCAAGAAAAGTGAAGCGACAGGGGGCACCAAAATGGACGATGAGTCCACTGTGGCTGTCAACCGTTAGCCACTCCGCGATGAACAGCTGTCAACGGTCCGAGAACTGCCAAACCTTTGAGCTCTGGAGGAGCTCCAAACTCGACCAGGATCAATTGACTTGGACAAGAACTCGATCGCCGCTTTCCCCTGGGACACGACGGCCTCGACAGCTTCGATAGCGACATCCGCCTGCCATGTTTCCCACTCTCGTCCGAAGGCTGGCACAAGCCTCGAAGCCAACACACCAGAAAATTCTCGAAACCGCGACCGATGCACCCAGTCCGTACAAGCTCAAGAAAGTATGGCCGCCGGATATGATGCACATGTCTCCGCAAAAGCAGCTCCATTTTGAGAAGAAGTTCAAGAGGCGGTTGAAGCTCGCGACAGCCCGGCCGAACTGGGATAAGGGTGTCCGATTGGCGCAGCTGTTCACCATCACATGTAGGCGATGAGACTATTTCCACACAGTCAACTGTGAGCTTTTGGGATAAACATTGACTGGGTATTAGTCGTGCTGGGGTACACAGCACTGTTTATGGACTGGAAGGATATGCCCAACCCTTATGGCGGAGTAAGAACACACCCCCCCCTCTATAATGTCTCAATGGCCATCTCTAACCCAGCAACGAAAAGATCCGCGAGTCCTTCTGGGGTTTCTTTGGTGTCTTCACCAACGATGCCAGAGACATCGTACCAAGCCAACAGCCCACCCACAGAAAGCCTTGATATCGATCGCCTTCTCCCATCCTCTCCCTTCTTGTACTATGCTTGTTCACGCACATATGGAGTTCTGGCGTTTGGAATACCCTGCAATGAACAGGCCAGTTGGCTGTACCTCGACCTTGCCGTTTTCCTCTCCCCGTTGTCGGATACCATCATGCCAAGACGTACTTGTGTCGTAAAAGCTGGTATCATTAAAGAAGCATCCCTCGTCATACTGTGTAGGCTGCCAAAGAGGATATCACCTCCCATGCCAAACAAAATTCCCACCCATTCCCTGGAACCCACCAGCCATAGCCCCCATCGCCGCACCCATTGTGCCCCCCGCTCCCGACCTCCCCTCATTCACCGGCCGTTTTGCAACCGTACCCTGCGCTCGCACGCCCGCCACAATCTTCTCCATATTTGTTTCTATCACCACTCCACCCACTATCATTTCTCCCAGGGTCGCATGTAACGTCTCAAAGTTGAAGATCAAATCCAGCTCGCACACATTCTCAAACAGCCTGTCCAAAGCTTCGACGTAGACTTGTATCAGATCGATGAGCGCAAGGGGTGACTCTGTTGATGTGGAGATGACGATAAAGTATAGGGTTGCGTAGTGGCGGTAGGTCACGAACGCGGGGACATCGTTTTGTTCGGTCGCAGAGGAGGAAGAGGAGGACGTGCCGGAGGCGGCGAGGAGGGGAGGGAGGGGGAGGAAGTTGCAGGAGCCTGGCGGTCGGTTGGAGACTAGTGTGAAGATTTCGGATATGAGTCTTTGTTGGATCGATGTGTCCTAAAGACAAAAAACATGTTAGCTGGCTGGAGGGGTGCGGTACGAGGGGCAGGTGATGGTAGAATGGACGGAGTGGTGGAACGTACGAGTTGGGTGTAGAATTTTGTGAGGCGGGGTTGGCCTTGGCCGTTGAAGACCAGGAATGCATTGATCATTTTTGTCGTTGGTGCTGATTTCGGATATGTTGCTGCTATATTTGTAAGCTCGTGATCACCTCATTGTTGGTGGAGAGTCTTTGGTGGTTCGATTGTTGAGTGGGCGTGCCTGGCGATAAGATGCGATGCTCCATGATTTGGGGAAGTTGCCGCTATCCAGGGGCATACCATAGTAATGGTGGGTGGGGGCATGACGTGCCACCAAAGAGACAGTGCGCTAGGCAGGTACCTTGATAGATATGAGATCCGTGCGCTTAGATAAAGTACCATCCTATTGGCTATGGAGGGAGCTTCCCCAAGCAGTTCAAACGAAGCTCTTTTGGGTGGAGAGGAACCGTTTTTAATGGAAGCTTTCCATCTGATTGTTGACTTGAAGCTGTAAACCAACTCTTCTTCCAAAATATTTTCAATCGTCAGTTATCAAGCAATTCGATCCACGGTATTCTGCATTTGTACTCCAAAGCCAGTCCATGCATAGCCATCGAGACATATTCAGTCATACGAACAACAAACAACCTCTCGAGCTGAATTAGAAACTCTACCTTCTCAACAACTCGAATATCCCTTCTTTGATTTTGGAAGGTACAACAACCCCGACGTCAACACCAGTATTTCGGTTCAATCAAACGACATTGATCTGGAAATTCATTCCATCAACTTCAACTCTCATTTTCACTTCCATCGCAGCAAAGTCACCATGATCGCTCGCACGAACCTGTCCAAGCTCGCCCGTGTGGCCAGCCAGCTCCAGGCAGGCAATTCCACTCGTACCATTACCGCCACACGTATTCTGTCCACTGCACGCCCCTTTCTTCCCCAGGTAGCCCCTGCTACCGTCTCAGGTGTTCGCTCTTTCTCCGACAGCCTCCCGACGAAGAAGAATATCACCCCAGATAGTGGCGAGGTCGAATTCAAGGAGACACCGAAGCCCATTCAGACTCCAGCTAAGCTCACCGACAGTGAGTATCATACTGTTGCCGATGAGTATCTCGAGAGACTGCTCTATCATCTGGAGGAGCTTGCGGAGCAGAGAACCGATGTCGAGGTTGAGTACTCTGTACGCACCCCCATCTTTGAGTTTCTTTCATCTCACCTCACCTCATCGTCCTCCTCAAAGGTGCTAACACATATGCAGGCCGGAGTTATGAGTGTCACATTTCGCAAAGAAGGCACCTACGTCATCAACAAGCAGCCGCCCAACAAGCAGATCTGGCTGTCGTCGCCCAAATCGGGACCGAAGCGTTACGACTATGTCATACTTGGCGACGGCTTTCAGGACAAGCAGGACACAGCTGCCGGTGACTGGGTGTACCTAAGAGACGGGAGCACTTTGAGCCAGCTGTTTAGCGATGAGATGGGTGTGAACACTAGGATGCCCATCGGTCACTATGATGGAGAGGCGGATCTGAGTAAATGGCGTGGCCATTGAGGTGTGTGGAATAACTGTATTAATTGTTTGTTGGACCATGAGTCGATTACTCCATGGATGAGAATAAACAGCGAAGCATACTCTAGCAACTGTCTTCTTCCCTTTGCTCCTGTGATTGTAGTTGTGACTTTCTTGAAATCTCAAATGCACAATGCCGAGCCTTAGACTGACGAACCAAATGAAAACCAGCCCATCGCCTGAGAAGGAAAAGATTGCCATTCCAAATGGGGAAATGTCAAAGTATCAGTCTTGCAACCATGATTATCTTGCCAGCTACAGCCTCTCAACAACCACAGCCTTAGAAGGTTAGGACATAGCTTTTCCACTCAGTGACCCGCAAAACAACGCCCTACCATGCCCAACAGACCACCCAAAAGATCCCTTGACCCGGTCGGTACTTCGTAGGTTTAGCGCATTTGTCCTACTTCTGAGAGAATACCTACCTTACATATCACACCATTTTATTGGGGTATGTTGCTTCTGCTTGTGGGCTGCATCGATGGTGGCTGCAGCGTGCATTTCAGCTTCTCACTGCTTACAGGAAGAGGGACTCCAAGGCTCGGCTGTTGCCAGAGTCAAAAGGAAGCAGCGATTCCAACAACCTAAGGATTTCCTCTGGTCCTCTCTCGATCTCCCATCTCGAGGTATTCTTATCAATCAAGCTCTATCCGTTTCTTCAGTCAGGTACCTTAGCTACTCCGGCCAACCAGATTCCCACACATTCTTACCAGATACTTCATTATTACTTCCTCACATACCTATTTACTAAAAGCGTACACCATGGCTACTACGACTGGGTCTCGTAAGATGTTTGAAAAGACCTACAACCGCATGATGAATCCCGGAAAATCGAAGTCCAACCCGCAATCAATCATCCTTCCTGTAAAGGCAAAACTCAAGGACAAACAAGCAACCGAGCCCTCTGCAATAGATTCTGATAAATTAAACAAAACGTACATCATTGTTGCAGATTTCTACCCTCTTGATGACACTTCTGCTGTTCATTTCAGATTTCCAAGCCTGTGGCAATTCTTGGACAAGTCCCAAGCTCGTGATCTGGGCAAGCTTCATAAGACACCGCCTAGACCATCAGAGCCACAGGAACCACAGGAACAAACAGACCAATCACGACCGCCAGGACCGTCAGGGGCATCAGGACCAACGGGACCGTCAGACCCACCACAGACGCCAGAACCACCAGGACCGTCCGAGCCACCCACGGCATCAGTGTCACCGGGGCCATCAGGACCATCAGAGCCACCAGAACCATCAGGACCATCAGAACGCTCAGAGCCCTCGGAATCATCATCAGGCTTGGATCGGACTCCTTGGCAATGGATTCATCTCCCAGCAAATAATATGGCATGGGTCACAGTACGTACAGCTTTCTCGGAAAGCTATAAGAGTACTATGCTAACATGTATTACCTTAGCTTATCATGGATTTTGTTTGTGAACAGGCCTCTGGTCAGGGAATTCTATACAGTAAGAATATCTTGCGGCACGAGCTTTGGGAAGGCCGTGAAACCAAACAGCCACCCCATGGAAGATCTCTTGAACCGTTGTATTCGGAATTATTCAACTGTAAGTAAGACCTCGCTCTCTCCTGATCTTGGAGCAGATTGCTTCGCCCTTGTATACCCAAAGTGCCAGTTCACTCACGCCACCATTGTAGTATCTTACATACTCGACTCGGCAACCAACTCCTTCGTCCCTAATAACCTGAAACAAAATCAGAGTTTCGTGATGTTTGTGAGCTTCATCGGGCAAGATCAAGGTATCTAAGACTTTGATGTACTGACCATAGTACCACGCTTAGATGCCTTACCTCCACTGGGAGGAAAGGATTGACTACCGCCTTCGAAACCGTGTTATACGTGAGGTTGGGGGAGCGAGAATGGAGATCGAGAACCGAGCCACGCATGTCCCCGTCTGCCGTGCCAATTTTCGAGACTGGCAATCGCGAAGTGGTACGAACAAGCAAGACCACCATCCAGTGTCCAGCAACGTTCCTCTTACCTTGGACCCGATTTTCGAAACCAAATGGGCGGAATCCAACAGGCATGTGCAGCTTGTGCGGGACCATCTTTACTCTAAGAATTCTGACTTAACGGGTCTTGACGATGTCCTGCATGTGCGGCGGACCCTGGATCAATTTCGATACCCGACGCTATCTTTTGCTCGCACGGAAGCTCGAGATGAAGATCAGGTGTATTCACGATATACTAAGTCACATAGTGATCGCACAGTAAAAGAAAGATTGCTTATGGTGGATCAGCTGTGGCTTTGGAAGATTGATCATGGCGGTAGTGGCCACCAAAAAGGTACCAGCTTGCCGAGTTCTTGCGATCTGTCATGGACCATGTTCAATTCCGCTGCTGATAACAGCCCCTTTACAGCTACCATCATTACAGCCTTCCCCGAACGCTGGACGATGGACCACAGGATTGGCTCAGGTGCCGATATGGTCGACATGATCCGCAAACTTGAATCTAGCGAGACCCCAAACTCACAGGGCTTTTTCGCCGACCCATCCGACATTCGTTTCAGAATTCTGCGCGAACTTTGGTCACAACAGGAAAGATCCTTTCCAACAATTGCAGCTTTATCTGTCTGATCCTTGATAAATGCACTGGACTCTTTGATCCACGACCACATGAAGCAGAAGTGCCTCCGTATATTGCTCCGAGAGCTGCATTCGAAATCACGATTGGCAAATTGGTTGGAGACTCTCTTATCCAAACTGGCTTCACAATGAATCGCTGACACTCTGAAAGGCAGATGAAGAAACGACGTATTCCAACCAGCTTTGTGACCAATCCCAGCGAATACACGCTCTGCGAGAGCGGTCAAATGAGCTGAAGGACTCTTCTTTTCTCAGATGGCTTTTCACGAGTAAGATGCCTCAACCTCGCGAGGACACGGAATTTCCGCGTTCGCTCAAGGATCTGGAATCTTGCCTTCGGGGAACAAAGATCGGCAGCATTGAAAAGCAACTGCGGGTGGAGGTCGAGAAGCTTGTGGACATCACAGAGGAGGTTGACTGCCTCAAGGAGGTTAAAGATGTCATGGATGAGCTGAAAAGTATCTCGGCAGTCATCGGGCATCAAGAGCGCGTGATCAAAAACTACGCTGAGGAGCCGAATAATTCAAGTGGGAGCCGTCAATGTAATGCTTACACGGGATCCCTAAAAGCCCGGATACAGTCGAGAAAGGCCGATATCCAACACCTCAGGAAGGAGGCAGAGTCTGTTTCACAAGCTGTATGTTTCCAGTCCCTTCCCAAGCAACATATAGTTACTAGCCTGGCTTTAACTGTGGGTGTGCTCAGCTCGGAGTTTTGCTGGATCTCAAACAGAAGCAGGCCACGGTTTTCTCAACTTATAGCACGCGCAAAGAAGCCGAAGAGACGTCCAAGCAAAACGCAATCGTATTGACGTTCACTGTCACTACCATCATCTATGTAGGCTTCCGCTCACTCATTATTATCGTAACCCCGGCAGTGTAGACAATGTCGATACTTACATGAGTTTCTACCAACAGGCTACAGCCTCCCTTATTGCAGCTATTTTCAGTATGAATGCCTTTGAAGTCAACGGTACGGAAGGCCGGTTCCTCCGCGACATCTTCAACATTATGTGTAAGTTACCAAGGCTTGTACTATTTCTTTCCTTCAATCAGGCTGGTGCTGATAGCAGTAACCCTGGAGGGCCTACTACGGCTGGTGTGTTCATACTGTCCATGCTCTTCACTTTTAGTGGTGTTGCGGCATGGGTCCTAAAGGATCTTCCAGGTATCGGGCGCACCCTGCTCTCCTGGAGACCAGTCCTGTGGAAAAGACGCTTCGGTAGTGGGAACGAGACAGGTTCAAATGGGGGGGATGACCCTGGTAAGAAATCTAAGAGTAACAAGGGGAAAGAAAGAGCCAGCGATGATCCCACGTCGCAGGACTTGGAAAAGGGCCCTGGTGCTATAGCACCCGCAGAGCACCGTTAATCTTGGGCGGACGTGAAGGATCTTGGCTCGATGGAGGCTGTTCAAATTTCGTCGCTTCTTGGTATTTGGGTTAACTAAAATCAATCTTGGATCATCTCAACGAAGGTTGCATTTTTTCCGAGTCTGAAGTGTAGTACAGACATGGGAAGCCTCATGATGTTACTTTCTCGCTGCTGCTGACAGCATGCCTGAACTTCTTTCTCCAGCTCATACCACGAGTTCTGGTCACAACTGCCAACGGTGCAGCCAAAAGCATGATGATGCTGAAGATACCGAAGCACCACCCAGAACCGGCAGTATCAGCAAGCGGTTGCTGGACAGCAATGCCGATACCGGCAGCTATGCATCGGACGAGGTTATAGGAGGCCTGGACAGTGGCCGAGGCGTGGGGATTCAGGTCTGTCAAGAGGGTTCCGCATAGCTTTGCAGTACAGATGGTTAGCAAAGATCACCATTGATTATGATTGGAATAATCATCTGGATTTAGACACACAGTAAAGATGCTCGAGGTCGTGGCTCCTGTGAGGAACTGCATGACCAGTGGCACGGCTAGATGCTAGAAGTCCCACAGCTGTGTCAGCGAACAAGAGATTGACAATGCCCAGCAGAGGTATTGGGCATAAGTTTAGCTCCAGAGACAGAAAGAAACAAGAGTAATAGTGACTGACTGCTTGCTTCATCAAGCTGATCCCGTAAGCTGCTGTTCCTACCGAGCTGATTACGATCAGGGTGTAGATTCCTCTCAGTCGTGTTTCTTCTATGGGGAAATCGGAAATATCTTCTCCTCTGCGGTAGCAGTCGTCTCTACCCTGTCGAGCAGATTCTTTTTTCATATTTCGATCTAGGAATTTGCCTGTTTTGGGTTTGAGGTCAGTGTTCTCGTCACATTCTTGGATGATCACCTGCCGTTGAAATACCTACCGGTGATATAAGAAGCAATAGCACCCCCAACCCCTGAGGGCAGGTATGTCAACCCAGCCTGGAGGTAATCGAGTTTATAGATATCAATACACTGCGCAGCTAGTGAAGTCTGAAGCGTCATCTTGACCGTGTAGGTGATCGACCCTATCAGGATGACCGTGAAGTTCCCTTTTTTGAAGAGCATGGGTATACACTTGAATGGGTTTGGAAAGCGGCAGTTTCTTCGTTTGGGGTTGCTGGTGTTTTCTTTGACAACGGGGGTTGCGGGTAACGAGGGAGTTATTGTTCTCCAGTTTTTGATGAACGAGTAGAAGAGGCTTTTGTGAATTCCTTTGGGAGGGATACTACCGTTCCCTACGACCTTTCGCTGGGTCTCGGGGAGGAGTAAGATGACGAAGATCAGATATATCCCTGTTAGGATGACGAGAAACCAGAAAATGGATCTCCAGCCGAGCTTTTGGGCAAGAATTCCGGCTATCACGGGGCCGAAGCTCGGTGCCGCATTCGTACTAGAGTAGTACGGGTCAGTTATGGGATGTGTAGTAGTTTTCAGGGCTTGTAAAATCTTACGACAAGATCAGGGATCCGACATAACCGCCGCGCTCAGTAACAGTTGTGATATCGGCGATGATTCCGTACGCAGCTCCGTACGATCCTATAGAGCAAGTCCATTGGATCAGCATTATCACTAGCTAAGACTATGCCGAGCATGGCGATACGCTCCGGTGATGTGCTTACCAGAAGCTCCAGCGCTCTGTACCATCCGCAACACAAACAGGGCAATATAATGATCCTGCAGAGCAAGCCCGATGTTGGACGCCACGACCAGCACGAACATGAGGATATATGCCGGTCTCCGCCCGCCCTGGTCTGCAAGATCTCCCATAAACGCGGGCGCAACCCCTGCCACGATGAGATACGAGGTGACGGTCAAGTTAATCAGGGTCACAGAAACGCCGAGGTCTTGTGCCATGGGGACCAGAGCGGGAAAGTAGATGTAGCTGCTCAGTGTGGAAAACATGGCGCCGAAAGCAGCCAAGGAAGATATCCATCTTTTCTCGGGCGATGTAAAGAATGAGCATGGTGGTTCGAATGCGTCAGGGGAGGCTCGGTCTTCAGATGTGCTTACGGCCTGTTCTGGATCTGATTCTGGGGTATACGGTTGGGACTGCACATTTACGTTTAAAGTATCGCTTTCTGGTGGTACAAGTGCCATTTTCGAGGTATCTGAGTGATGATTGAACACTTCAAAATACTGGTAGGTATTCGCAAAAGTCGGGAAGGAAATCCAGTGAGGGGAAGTGATCTTGGTTGGCTGTCTTTGTCACGGCACCAAGGTGCGTGACCGCGCCTTGGTCCTAGCGCGCCCATGGCGCTCCTGGACCGATCAGGTAACGAGTCGGGTACCCTTAACTGTGACGGACTTGCGATGGAAAGCAGGTCTTCAACATATATATGGTGCAATTCGAAAGATCCAACCAATCGTGGTGTGGATTTTCGACATCCTTTTGGAAGGTTAGCGCATTAGTCAATTGCATCGCTATGCGAGAGCCGTCACATTAACGGTACCCCACACCCATATTATATTTAGTCCTTAGGAGCCCTCGGCCCCTAACCTTCCTTTATTTCCTCTTTTTATATAATAATAGATCTATTCTATATAGTCCTTAATTAATATTATAATAATTTATTATACCTAAAAAAATTTGGGAATTATTGTGGTATTTCTAGAAGAATTGGCAGGTGTGACAAACCCCGTAACCAGACTCTCTCTGATAAGGGATCCTTTTGAAGGTGGTGCTAGGTATGGTGGTTTGGTGCAGCCAAAGGGTGCACGACAATTGTGACGGCATCTGCAGTCCTGAGTCCACAGCCGTCATGTCACGTGCCTGGCGTGACCTACCTTCCTGAGCGCCCCACCTCCGGCACTGCCCCACTACTTCCTGTAGAGTATTTAGCTTAGCCGCAGGTCTGCTCCTTGCAGATCCTGCAACCTACTTTTGTAATACAAAGGTCTACCCAACAGTGCCCCCGTGCCGTGCCAGGTGCCCTGCCGTGACAATAACGCAACACTGGGATGCATTAAATTTAACTAATATATTTTAAAGCTCTTAAAAACCGCTATCTTTTATATATGATAAATATCTATTTGCATCTTCGTTGGTTATATAATATGTATTTAAGGCTTGTTTTCCGTGCACTTTTGCTGCAGATTGGCCGTTCGATTTGGCGTGGTTTTCTTAAAAATGTCTTTAAGTGGTGGCAGTCAAAAATTAGCGTGGTCGCTAGCGAGAGAGTTTCGTTTGCAGCTCACAGCGGTTCCGATTGTTTGGAGACCACGATGCTGATTGGCTGCCCCCCCCCCCCCCTTATGGGTTTCTTCCAGCCCACTCAAAATGCTGTCTATCGGGTTTTTTCTTCTCGACCTGAGAGCAATCCGCGAACCTTCAATCCAGCTGAAATACCGGTAGTGCGACCCCGTCGTGCCCGTTCATCAAGCAAGCTGCAAGCATGCTGTGGATCAGTCTTGATGGCAAGATATGATTACGATGGACGAATTACTCCGTTTACTTGGCGAATACGAATCAGCAATCTCAAGTTTCTCAATGAATGAGACGAGAGTGATGAAGGACTCTTGCCCGCTCAGTGGCAAAGACACTTAACACTGCAAAAAGCCACTGATGGCCGTAGCCAGCCCTCTTACAAGTTACCGAACCCACTGGGTGCGCCTATCCTTCCGATAACAAATTTCTGCGATATCAGGAACTGGACGTCTTCAGTTGTATCGCCAGAATTGACTCGCCCGTCCCGTTGGAATCTGGCCGGACCATCGCCACCTTCTCCTCGAACTCCAGGAAACCGTGGAATACAAACAATTGTTCATTTCTCGCAAAAGCCACAGCTGACTTTGAAAGGATCCGAATAACAACATCCCCCCCAGTATGCCAGGTCGGTGGGATAAAGAAATGTCGTGTGTACTGTATCGCCTCCTGGAGAGACTTCAGACTGACCGAACAGACCCACCCCTTGGCGTCCAGAAAATATAGGCTTGATTTTAACACGCCCAAGATGGCCTGAACTTTGAATGTGTTGAGCTCTTGTGTCTGGAGTTTCACTTCTGTGGTTGAAGAGTTGAGCTTGGAGGCGTCAAGGGCAGCAAACCCGCTTGGCAGACATCCCAGTTCGGCCAGTCCTCGCGCAAGATATGTCGAGCCGGCGCAGCCAAACCAAGCCTCATTGCCTGTTGCAAGTAGTGTTGTAAACCCCGAGATTACCACGCCTCTAGTGTCTGTTTCATGTTCGAGAGAATCCCACCTGAACAGGTGCAAAACTTCAGATTGCAAAGCAACAAACAGCTTTGGGTCGGTTGGGTGAGAAGTTAGGAAGCTCCCTGGGAGCTTGATCTCACCTTTCACAGAACCTCCCGCAACGGCGAGAAGTTTGATGTTCGCATCACTGCAGATAAGTATTGAACCGCCATCTGAGCAGACCATTACCTGTCCAACCAGCTTTCGTTCACGATGGTCAAGTAGCCGGTCTATTTTCTGTTTCTCTCCTTTGCTCTTCTGCGGTAAGTGACTGACAATACACCGACCTGTCACGTCAACGCTGACAAGAATCCGCTTCGCTTCGTTCCAAGCAAGGTGTTGTATCTCGGTGAACCTGTCGTGGAGTGCGATGTTGTCGACAGCGGCTCCAGTGTTAATGTCGCAAATGTCTACGGTCCCATTTTGCCTGCCAACGAAGAAGAGAGATCCATCGGTTGGATGAATCGTTGTGATTGACTGCCCCCACTGAAACACATGTGCTTGCGAGGTGACAGGCTCTTGCATGATGACCTCCTCGCTCTGAGGTTCAGACGAGCTGTCGTCGGAGCGATCCTTTGGGATCAGGACTGACGGCTCCCACACATTGCAACAGTGGCCCCTGATGTCGAAGAACCGCAAGTTGTCTGCTGAGAATGCGATCCCGCATATTCGAAACTGCTCATCCGGTCGTGGGATAGTGTATAGAGGTTGTAATGTCTCGAAGGAAAACAGGTGAACAGCTCCATCCTCTGCCCCTCCAACTAGCACACGTCCATCAGAAGTGGCGGCCAAGAGCACAAGAGAATGGGGGAGGTGGTATTCCCCAACCTGATCGAGAGTCCATGGGTTGCATATAACCACAGCACCGTCCTTGTACGACACTGCAAGAAGTTCAAGGTCCGGGATTGGGTTGAAGGTCATATCGAGTGATGGTGGTGAAGAGTAAACATCTTCAAACCCTTCCTTCTCAAACTTGCCAATCTTTTCCGCAGCTTCCATGTCCCACAGCACGATCGTAGCATTCCGATATGCCAATGCGACTATTTTGTGTAAAGGATCTATTCTTATCCTCTCGGCTGCTATCGAACTTGTTTGCCGGTCGCTGCCGTCCGAGGAATCCGAGTCCGATCCTACGTTCAGTTGAGTTGGCTCTTCTTGAAAGCCATTGCTGATGCGAAACAAAACCACACTACTTTGTTGGGGATCAGAAAGAATCAAAGAGTTGCCATCAGGGTGGAATGCCACTTCGCAAGGTGTAAACTGGAGGTTCTTGGACCACAGGCATGGGAACGACGACTCATTCGACCGACGCACATCCCAAAGTGTCAGTTTTCGGACGCTGCAGGATGCGAGAAGCGAGGATTCTTTGTTGAATGCCAACTGTCGGACCTTCTTCCCGTGGTTGATCTTTCCTAGGAGTTCAAAGGTGCTGAAACCTGCGCTGTGGTAGACGCTGATATCGCCGTTCTTCACACCAACAGCTAGCAGACGCTCACAGCAAGCGACCGATGTAGCCTCTTGTGAAAAAAGGTAGCATGTGAGTCGATCATTCCACTCCTCGTCCAATGGCCCAGAAATTCGCAGGCGCTTGGTGGGTTTGGCGAAGAGTTGGTGAATGATGGACTTTGGCGGACAAAGATGAGGAATCAGAACGTGTATCGAGGATGGCGAAGCCATAAGACCAGAATGGAAAGCCGCTACAATATGATAAATATCAACGACCCATGCCGAGACAGTCTGCACTTCCACGCTGACAGGCGGCTGATATTTGGCTCGTCTAGCCAGGTAGGCCTTGAGCCTGCGTGCAGTTTGTTGGAGGACGGAGAGATCGGCGGTCTCTGCAACCTTCTCAATCCAGGTCAGCACATTGGATCGAAGAAATTTGTTGAGCAGAACTAGAGGTCCGTCGACAGATGAAGAGCTATGCATCAAATGGTAAGCGAAGCTTGTCGTGGCATACAGCGAAAATGGCGAGCTGCCCCTTTTCGGTGTCGCAGTCGCCCTTCGAGGTCTTGGCGGTGTGAAATCCCCTCCGCAAAGTGTGGTTAGACATATCTCAGATATTCTTGCGTGTGCCAGAGACCGATCAATCCATAAACCTTCTCGCTGTTGGGTCAAGAATGCTGTTGTCGTTTGGTGTGTAATATGAACATGCGAATCGCTGTCGACAAATATGAGGTGGCCAGTGATTGTCTCGAGCTGACCTGCCGATGCCGTGAGTGTGCGGTCAATGTCCAGTTTCAGGGCCTCAGCAAGTTCTCCAGTAGTGAGCGGCTTTTGCGCGCAGATGACCCATTTGAGGATGCACTTTGCAAGCTCGTAACTCGGCGAGAGTTGAATCGACTCCATGATGCGCGAATAGAACTCATCCATTCCAGATGGGATTGCGCGGAGGGCCTCCTGCATATCCTCCAGGCTATACAAGTTTTCGAGTCTGGCCATGGTCAATGAAGCCCACAGAAAGTTGCCGTTCGATTTAGAAAGAACCTCTGAGATGAATGCTTGAGAGGACGCTCCATCGTCGAATTGCGGACATTTGGCCCTCAGAAATAGCTCAATGTCTTTCAAGGATCCTGAAGAGCCAGTGCTCAGCTCTGCAAATCGTGTCATTTCTTGGGTTAGGAGCCTCTCCAACTGGCCACCCGGCCTGCTAGTAATGAAGATTCTGATTGGAACAGATTTGCCGAGTTTTGATATCATGGATATAAAAGCTGGAAGTCCTTTTTGTGCGCATTCATCAAGCGCGTCCACCACCCAAAATTGAGACTTGAGGGTTTCCGACTTGAAGATACGGTCGACAAACATCTTGCTCCACACCACGTGGTGGTCCTCGTGGTTGATCCCGACGTCGTCTTCGATCATGGACATGATGGCCTGCCGCACTTCGTAACTTGACTGGGCCATCTGAAAGGCTAGTGATCGTAACAGTGATGCGACCGTAGACCCAGTCTTGTCGTTGTGTTTGAAGAAGTAAAAGCTGCAATCGAGGTTGCAATTCTCCAGATACTTGATGACGTGAGCGGCGGCAACAGACTTTCCGGTGCCCGGGCGTCCGTTTAACCATAAAATTCCAGGGGCATGCTCCATTAGGGGTTTGTGCAACGGATCGACAATTTCCCAGTCCACAGGGTCGTCGATCCATTCTTGGAATTCTTCCTCTGACGTTAGCCATTCGCAGGATCCATGATGTTGCTTCTCATTAATCGCCAACAGGGTTGCATCCGGTCTTTGATCCACCCGTAGAAAAGATGAGATCTGTTTCATCTGAGACCGATATGTATCTCGCCGCTGGAAGAGGTCTGAGAGAGGAGTCAGTCGTTATTTGTGCTTCAGACTTTTATAAGGACGGGTGACGAACTGTCTGCTTCCAACTCCTCTATGGTGGTGAGAAACGCTCGTTGTAGTATCACGTAGTTTGAGCTGACGGGGCTCTCAAACTTGCATATATGACGGTGGTCAGCTTCCATATACTGAGTGTGTTCTCCAGGTAACCCTGTTAATGGATTCATCAGTTCAATTCGAGACACAGATATATCGAGTGGTAGTAACGGAATGTGTGACTGTAACCCACCCAGGATTGCGGACTCCTTTTCTACAACCAGAGAAACCATAGGCCCAAAACTTGTTGGTACACCCTCGAAGAACGACCAGAGACGAAGATTACTGCAAAGATGGCGGAATTCATCGTTTATTTGCTATGCATTCGCCAATATTAGTTGAGTTATTCTTTCTTTCATGCTGCTGTATGCTTGGAAGGGGAAACCAACATCCACTGTTCCGCCTCCGGGAATGAGGTCCTCAATGAAAGCTTTGGCACCATGACCGGCAGAGTATCGTATTATCTTTGTGAGCTGGGCGGAGTCAGCTCCTCGATGAGGGGTACCCAGAAAATACATGGTGTGGATTCTTTGAGCGCTTGCTTTGTATGTTGGATCGTGTGTCGCCAACATGTACGCCTGGTAACACGGTTAGCCGGTAAGTTTGTCTCTGGGCACCAAAGTCAAAAGAAGTGTCCCTAGTGACCGGGACTTACTTTCTTGACAACCAGCCCTCCCATACTGTGTGCCACAAATACGATCGGTGTCTAATCAAGCTATGTCATCAGCAAAAGCAGATCCGACAAATCTTGGTTGACAGAACAACTGACATCTCCATTTCTTCGCAGGTGGGGAGAGTTGTAGATGTCGGCGATCAAGGCTTGTCCAAAGTCGTGTATCGTCAAGTGGCTCTCCTTTCTCGTCGCCCAGTCCGAGTTGTATCCATAGCTGTGTATGCGAACGTGCTTAAATCCAACCTCGTTCGGCAGCCATTCCTTCGGCCAGAACATGCCTGGCTCTGCGGATTTGCTCCATGTTTTCCTTGATCCACCACCGAGACCATGGACGAATATGAAGTCGATTCGAGGCTCGGAGGGTTCGTGTAGGAGGTTCAAACCGAGAGGTCCTTTGGCATCAACGGTTGAGATGCTGCCTTTGATGGAAGATGACCCGGTACCCCTTCGCTGTAGTTTGCTTTGTATGAAGGCAAGGGACGTGGTTCGCGGCCGAGGGGATTTCTTTCCAAACCCAAAAGTCGAGAACTCTTCGTCTTCAGATTTTGGAGCCTAATTACCGCGACCAATTGAGAGCAGTTAGCGATGAAAGTCGCCCGAACAGATGATCTGGCACAGTCACTGGCAGTGGAACTCCTGTAAGGACTGAGATCCATGGAGGAAGGACGGGGGTTTTAGAGTGAGGAGGGGTAACATAGAGGCGGGGAATTGGAGAGTGTCACTACCATCTCTTTCACCAAACATTCTTCACTTGAACTTCAAGAAAACGCCAACCCTGACGCACCAACTATTTTCTGCGCCGAAATAAGTCGCGCCAATTCAAAGTCAGTCGCTAAGACTTAGCAGGATTTCGCATGAGCAAAGAAAGTTTTGGATGTTTTTGCGTTGATCTTTTTGACTGTTGGGTCTAGACCTGCCGTCAAGAGCCTCCTGTCAATACTGCGCCCAAGCGAGCCAGAGGCTGGGCACCACAACAGCCACAGCGGGGTCAAACAAGCGTCCAGAATCTTGGCAGCTGTGGGTAGTAAAGAGGGCCCCCAGGCCCCCGTTCCCAAGGACTCTTGCTTCTATATATCAGAAACAGCTTTAATATATCTGGTGTTACCCACGTATAACAGAACGTAGTATTCAACACCTCCTCCAGGCGGGAAGCACCCAACACGACTCTGTGCTCCTTGGCTGCATTTTCGATAGCCGCCAGCAATATTGGGGGTCAAGTCACATTTGGGAACCTGCATGTCGAGGTGTTGTAACGGCGGCGTTGGAGCCCCGGCGCGGCAGCCTTGTCTCCCGCCGAATTGCCTCCAAGCCGACCGGAACAACTTTGTAAACCACTGTGAGGAACCGAATTGCCAGCTTCGGTTACTTGTATCCTTTTGCACGGGAACACGGGTGCTTAGTGTAGTGGTCTGAGTCTACTCCGTGACAGGTGTGACAAGGGCTGGTATTCAGGGCTTAGAACATAAGAGAGTTCAATGCAGTTATAATTAACTTTGGCTATAAGGTCATTCGTTCTCAGCAACTAGAGTTACGCGACCACGGACCTTCTTATAGGCAAAATATCACAATCATTAACAGGTGTGAGGCGTGCCCACTGACAAGCCATTGGCGCAGCCACACGGCAAGCTACAAGGGAATGGTGGCCCCCGCAGTTGCCCCGCAGTGGTGCTGCAATGATGCCAGGGCAAAGCTGATCACGTGACTGCGTGCCACTCTCGCAGGCCGATTACATCTACGCGGTCACGCAACTGCCATTG
The DNA here is from genome assembly GCA_033296905.1 of Podospora australis. NCBI lineage: Eukaryota > Fungi > Ascomycota > Sordariomycetes > Sordariales > Podosporaceae > Podospora > Podospora australis. The sequence continues at coordinate 2,057 of MU864428.1, read as the reverse complement.
AGAATTCTTTCCTTCTTTTCTTCCTTACTGTAGAATCTTAGTCCATAGTACTGCAATAAGATTCGTCTTTTCCAACAGTCGTGACATATAGGACTAATTATATATCCAGATGCATCTAACCGGCCTGAGTTGGTTCGTGTGGGAAGGTGGTCTGTGCCCTGTGGCCAGCCCACTTCCTTTCCTTGCAGCTAACCTACTGCCTTTCTCTTCCTGACCAATACATCACTTTTCACTTGTTGCCTTCTTATCCCACCATAGTTCGCCTTTGTATTCCGTTGGCTATGGTCCGGCCACGATATGGGCGGCTGACACTGCCAAGCCCGAAGACTGGGTCGTGTGTGACACGGGGCGTTTTTCTTCGAGACCAATGAAACGACCAAGCCTGAGGCCATCGGGTCTGGCCTCAGGCTTGGTACTGTATATGACCCCTCTTCCCTCCGCTGCGATCAGTGAATATGGGTGCTCTCAATATGAATTTTTTGGCTTCTGTCTGATTGTGACGACTTGTGTGCGTACTTGAATTTACCTTTCGCCCTGTCTTCAATATGCAGCGGAGAAAACCAAAGCAGGCCGATAAACTGGGTGAGAATGTGGAGTTGGATCAAGCTGTGGTTGATCGTAGGTTCATCTGTCCTGGTGTGCCTAGTTGGGACGAAAAGCCTGACGCGGTAGAAATACTAAGATAAATGCCAGGACTTCCCCAACATTCAAAAGTCTTGTCGGTGACAGCTTCAGGCACAAGTCTATGGGTGGGCACTGTTAAGATCGTCGTGGAGTTGGAAGACGGCAATACGGTGGAATTCTTCAAGAAGGTCAGTGAACTTGCTCCTTGGTGAACTTCTCGCTGACACCTAACAGGGTTCTTCGGGCGATGTTGGGGCGGACATGATGAAAGGCTCATACGAGGCCGAGCTGGCTCTTCATACATTCGTTCCAGAACTTGTTCCGAAGCCCATCGCTTGGGGCACGTATGCAAGTGACCCAGACACGCACTTCTACTTGTGTGAGTTTGTGGAGATGTACGATGATCTTCCCGATCCCAGTGACTGGGCTGCGGCCGTATCAACACTCCATTTGAAGACCATGGGACATTCGCCCACTGGCCAATTCGGCTTCCATGTGCCTACTCATTTGGCGAACGTTCCTGTTGATAACACTTGGAACTCTTCCTGGGCGGCATTCTGGGCGCAGCAGATGAAGAGTCTCTTTGACCGGGAAGAAATGGTTAGAGGTCCTCACGAGGAGCTCAACAGCCTCAAGGCTGCCTACTTGGAGAAAACGATTCCGCGCTATCTTGCGCCATTGGAGGCGGAAGGCAGATCTATACAGCCTTGTCTCATCCACTCCGACTTGTGGCCCGGGAACATCAAACCAAAGACCGAGTCGGAGGAGCTTTGCATGTTTGATTCGTGCGCATACTGGGGTCATAATGAGGGTTTGTCCACGCTTACTTCACTACCGCACGAAACAGTCTAATTTGCTGACTTGCTTTCTCCAGCTGATCTTGGAATCTGTCGTAATCCGAGGTACAAGTTGGGTAGACCGTGTATCGTGGAGTACAACAAGCGAGTCGACATGTCGGAGCCGATCGCTGACTTTGACGGACGCAATGCTGTCTATGCCATGAAATATCATGCTCTGTTAAGCGTCATGTATTCTAGCCAGGACAGCTTTCGGCAAGTTTTGATTGATGAGTTGAAGAGTCTCTTGGGAAGAATTGAGAACGAGGCGGATCCCTGCATCGCCTCTCATTTGTAGTGTGGATGAAATTTGGCCCGGAATCTGGATACACAACGATCTTTAAATTTGAGACTTCGCATTATTTGCTATCTATGACAATTATTACCTTACATGTTACAACCTGCACCGAAAGTGGATACAGACTGCAAGGCAGTATGCCAAAGGTGAATATGACAGGATAATCGAAGGTTGTGGCACGCGTCTCAGACAAGGGTTCACTAGCAACAACAGGTTGTTCTAACAAAGGGCTACTGAAAGTAGATTGTAGACAAATGAACTGTATTGCTTGCGTGAGGAATCAGATTCCTCGAGGTGGG